>PVKS010010751.1:11376-59137 GCA_004027875.1 Aplodontia rufa
TATTATTTTTTGAACAACCTTACACGATTTTAACAAAATAATATAAAATGTGTATAAAATGTGTAAATATTCTGGATATTGCAATTATCTCCAGGAGTGCCCCCCCCAATTACCCTCCCTTATCCCTCCCTTCCCTTTCCCTTTATAATTCTAAAAAAAAGTATTAGATTGTAAAGCATTACATCTTATCTGGATTTAAGGAGTTTCATTTCTTAAAATAGAATTTTTTTCTATTGTATATTAATTAAGAGTTTGGTCTTTGGACTCCAACACCCTGGAAATGAATCCGTCTTTTACCATGGGCCAGCCAAATGACCTTGGGCATTAAAATAATGACTCTTAAAATAATGAAAATTCTGTGGAAGTTAGCCCTGTACTCACATACTGGCGTAATCAATTCTCTCCCATTGGTGTAAGCTGGACGGATTGACTACCTTCTCAGACACAGAATATGGCAGATGAGACAGGAGATCACACCCAAGCTCAGGTGAAACAAGATTGTAGTGTCCCTCTTGGAGACTCAGTGTTGTTCCTTCTCAAATCCCGTGCTCCTGGGGCTGTGGCAGCTCTACCAACAGGCACATGTGGCAATGAACTAATGTCTCCATCCAGTAGTTGGTGAAGACTAGGGATCTGCCAACAGCCACGTGTGGAAGGGTGGTGAGGCAGATTTCCTGAGGCTGAGGAGTAATCAGGAACCTCCGCCTGTGGCACCTAGCTAAAATGTGCCTGGCTTTCCTACAGACAGAAACTGTGAGATAATAAATATTTATTGCTTCAAGTTGCCAAATTTGGATTTAATTTGATACACAGCAATAGCAATAGGTAACTAATATGAACTGGGAAAATAAAAACAATGGCCTTGGAGGATGGTTGTGATGATTTAATGCAATGATATATGAACGGAGACTAGAACAGACCCTGGCACATAGCACGATCACTAGAATTTACACTTGTTATTTTTTTCAGTGAAAAAAATCTCTTAACTTTAATGTTTTAAAAGAGAATAAAGATAGTTAAGCAAAAGTTTTACATTAGGGTAACTTTATTATATATATATATATATATATATATATATATATATATATATATAAAATTTTTCATTCTCTGTTTATAAACCATGCCCTTTACTGCTAGAGTTTCCTTAAATTTTTCTTTTATAGAAGGAGAAAATTTCCTGTGGTTAATCTCACATTATCATCTTTGAATCATATAATTCAGATTTTTTTCTCCAGGAAAGCCTCTAGTTACCTGTATAACCTACAACCTACAGCTTGCACAAAATGCTCAATATACTGAATTGCAGTACAGTAATGCTTACTGTACTGGAGGGGAAAAAAAACCTCTATTGCTCTTTCTGTGAGTGGGGCATGTTATTGGGGGAGCCATGAGCATCCGACTCGTTTCTAAATCTCTCTGTATGGGGCTTTATTAAAGCCATATTATAAATACTGTTGAAATTGTGTCTGGAGATTTAATGAAGGCGATTGGCATCTTTAGAGATTCATTCGTTTTTCTAGACATCTCTTTTGCAGTGAGAGTCAAGTTTCCGCAAGACAGATAGCTCTGGCAATTGAGGGTTGTGATGAGGTCTTTTGAGCATGTCCACCTACTCAAAGGGTAGGTCGTGTTTCAAGATAGGAATAAAGTACAGACAGAAAGAATTACTCTTATCTTTCCCCATGCTTCCTGCTCCTATACTTTTAGACAGGTGGAAAAAATACCTTTCACATGAAGTGGAAAAAATTGGTCCAAAACCAGAATTCTTAAACCTGCTCATACTCTTTACAGTGCAACATCATCAGTCAAGTGCCATAAAAGTCAAAGCATGTGCCTGGGCTGTGGTTCAGCAAGGATTGTGGCCAACTTGTAGATTCTATAGACATAATGGTGCAATTGGAATACTATTAAATAGGTCAGGGACTCTTCCTTCAGTGAGATTTTCATACTTAGCTGACAAAGAGGGAAAGAAAGCCATTAGCTTTCCCAAGGAGGGTTGGAAACCATGAAGGACATGTACTGCAGAAGTAAGCCTGCCAAGTGTTTAATTCAATAGGTAAGCAGTGGCTAAATTATCACTGGAAATTCCAATTCATTCTTACAAGGTCTGGCTTAGAATTTCCATGCCTAAATGCCTTACAATGTAGAACAGAGAAGTTGCTATTCTGCCTCTGGGTGTTAAAGTCAAATTCATACTTGGAGAAGCTATGAAAAGTAAAAGGAGGACAAGTGAACACTTTCAGTGCTGTCTTTGACCACACCTTTCTGTGTGTGACCTTGGGCAAGTTTCTTTTCTTTTGGCTGCATGCAGGTTACAGGTATGAAAGTCAAGTGAGCATATGAAAAACTAAACAACAACGATACAACAGAAATAAATCCAAAACACGAATTATGGTAATTTTTTTGGAAAGGGTTTGAGACTTCTCAGAAATGAAGCCTAGCTTATACCTGTGCCTCAGTAACTATTAAATTCAGAGATTCTAATACTTGAGTTTTATTTTTCTTTCTTTTCTTACTTTTGATTTCTATACTTGATGGATCAGATGCCTACACACCAATAATTATGAAGTAAAGTAGATGCTGCAGCTGGGGAGGGGTTGGGAGGTGGGGGAAGAGGAGAGTCTTGGACTGATTACACAGGTGGGTTGTATCCTATTAAAGGACTTACGCCAACTGCTCAAGATTCAAATGATAGCAGAAGGGTAGGATGGTTAGAAGTACTTCCCCATCATTTGAAAGACTGGTGCTCAGCCATGGCTTAATCCTTAAATAGTTTGGGGAGTTTTTTTATTTTTATTTTTTTGACACAGTCTTACATATTGGAGGGAATCTTTGTTAAATATTTATGCATACATGGATATTGACAAAGTAAGTTAAGGCCGATCCTAGTCCAGGATCTCGAGCTGCCTACCCTCATCCTTTTCCTTCATGTCTCCTCTGCAATATTCCCAAACTGTAGATAGAAATAAGCATATACATGTATATTAGTTTTTGAAATTTCTGAGTTTCTCTGCCTGCCTGTGAATAGTTTAGCTTCTCATGGGAGTCAAGTGTTCCCAGCAGTATTGATTGTTAAGGTTAAAGTAATCAGTTATATAAATTAAAAAAAAAAGAAAAAATGTTTATCAATAAGCTGTAGGTCTCATTTGGTTATCTGTTGCATTATTAAAACCATTATCAGAATGTAGAAGCTTAATGTGACAACATTTGGAATCTGATTAAGGCTTATCAAAATCAGCCTTTCTCTATTACACATGATGGCCCAAAGTGTGGGGGCTGGAATTATCTGAAGGTTAATTCACATATCTGAATTTCATCTGGATTTTAACCAAGACTGTTGGCTAGAAAGATTGACATTTGGCTGCTTCATGTGGTCTGGGTTCCCCCAGAGCATGGTGCCTGAAATTTTGGTAACAGGGATTAAACCCAGGGGTGCTTGATCCCTTAGCCATATCCCTAGCCCTTTTTTATTTTTATTTTAATTTGTTACAGGGTTTTGCTAAATTGCTTAGGTCCTTGCTAAATTGCTGAGGATGACTTTGAACTTGTAATCCTCCTGCCTCAGCCTCCTAAGCCTCTGAGATTACAGATGTGCACCACCATGCCCGGCTGTGGCTGAGTTCTAACAGTAAACGCACAGGCAGAGAGAAAGCCAGGTGGGAGCTATTCCACCTCATTTAAGCTAGCCATGTAAGTACACATCATCATTTCTGCCTTATTCTATTTCTTGGGACAAGTAAAAGCAAACCTATATCTAAGGAGAAGGGATTCAAATCCATCTTTTAACAGCAGGTTTATCAAAGAATTTGTGGACATTTAAGAAAAGTACCACAGTTCCCTTTTTCCTTTATGCACAATATTTGAAGTAGGTACCAACAGAGGTGACTTTTTTAGGGTAGAAAAATTTGTAATGCTCAATAAAGCAAATGAAAGTAGTATCAATAAATTTTTGGTCTCATTGGTTATCTGTTACTTTATTACAAACTTTTGCCAGAACAGAGTAGCTTAAAGCAGTAAGAACATGTATTTTATTCATGTATCTGAAATTTGTGATAGAGTAACACAAATTCAATCACAGTGGTTCATGGCTATATGTAATTGTATTTTTATTTATTTTTATATAGTAACAACTTTGAAGTGTATGAAAATTGCATTTTTCTTCTTAGAACATCTAATGACTTTTGAATTCTAACTGTACTGAATTCAAAGTAATTGAGTAAGAGACTTTGGGATAAGCAAATATTGCCTGTGTCCACTATTTTGGTTGATGCTTTCTGATCTTTGGTTCTGTCTTCTCTTATCTCCATTACTATCATCTTTGAATGTGTTTGATTTAGTGTTCATAAAATCTGACATTCGTGAATGGAAAATTGGCTGTGAAATTTGTGTTAGCTGGATAGCTCTAAATGTAGAAACAGTTGGGGTTTTTTGTCCCATCAATTGGATTCCTAGATATCTATCACATGGTCTGTTCAATAGAACTAAATTTTCATCCTTGAATGATCGTCTACAAATGTTGCATGCTAATAAACATGAGCTTCATTTCTATTAAATTATTCTTCTTGTAGGGTTTACCAAGATGATCTCTCATTGGTGGGTACTTCTGTGCACTTGAGAGACTATATCTTTACCTTTGCTTAAAATACACATGCATAAAAAAGAACCTCTCAGAATATTTCATTTCTTCTTGAAAACCCTAAACCAGTTGGGATACAAACACTTCCTAATTTCCTCTTCAAATGCAATTGTTAACACAAGTTATTTAACTATTTTAAAAAACTGAAGAAAGCTTTATTTAAAAAGGGCAAGGAGGAAAACTCTATGATTTTTATTTGTTTCATGATTTTGGACAATAATTTTTGCTTTTAATCAATTCCCCTTTCTTGTTCATTAGCTGCACATTTTTTGTGTTCTTTTATTTCAACGTTGCAATATTCATCCTTATTACAACTATCTTGAATTAATGATTTAATGTTATATCACTTTAAGAACAATAACTATATAATTCCATTTATTCTCTTCCATGCTTTTTAAAATTTTATCATATACTTCTATGTATCTTATAAATCCTAAAACTCATTGATTTTATTGTTTTAACCAGTAAAATTACTATTATAAATTTGAAAATAGTGTTGTGTATTTTATATCAAGGTCATCCTTTCTTCCCAAAGGTCCAGGTTCCCATGTGGAATAATTTCCCTTCATTCTGAAATTCCTATAGTATTTCTTGTAGTGTAGATTTGGTGGTGACAAAAGCCTCAGAGTTTATCTGAAATTGTCTTTATTTCAGCTAAAATTTCAAAGAATCATTTGCTAAATATATAATTTTAAGTTGTCTTTTTTTTCTTTTATAGAACTTTGTGACATCAGTTCATTTTTTTTCCGGGCTACCATTATTTCTGATTAGAAATCAGCTTTAATATTTATTATTAATCCTCTGAATGTAATGTGACTTTTCTAAAAATCTTTTTTTAAGATTTTCTATTTTTTTCTTTTTAGGTGTGAAACTATTATTATATGTCTGGATATGTTTTTTTTTTCTAATATTCCTCCTATATGTAGTTCTCTGAATTTCTTGTATCTGTAGGCTAGTATCTTTCATTGATTTTTGAAAAATATCTCTGCTATTATTTCTTCCAATAATCCTGCCTGATTCTCTCCCTTCTCTCTGTGATTCCAATTATATACATATTATTGCTATTGTCTCACATATTGCTAAAGATTTTTTTAAGAGAGAGGGACAGAGAGAGAGAGAGAGGACCAATTTTATTTAGTTTTTCATGTGGCCTTCATTGCTCTGAGACTTTGTTGTGTACGTGGTGCTGGGGTTTGAACTCAGGTCCTCATGCATGCCAGGCAAGTGCCGTAATTGCTGAGCCACCACTCCAGCCCTCTAATTTTCTTTTAAACTAGGATTTAGTTTATATTATTTCTATTGACATGTCTATGAGTTCTCTGGTTCTTTCTTGAATTGAGTGACTTTAGAGTGTCTAAGAAATCTCAGATATTTTAGAATATTTCCATGTGGAAAATTTCCATCTTTTACTTTAAATTATTTCAAATTTTCTGATTTCATTAAAATCTTTATATGTTAAGCCCATCATGAAATTTGCTTCTTTTGACTGTTACTATTTTTAAAATCTTGATTATAGCTCACATTCTCTATTTATTTGCACACAGTATTCTTATCTTCTATTGGCAGGTATTATATTTAAAGGACTTTTGGAGTAGAATAAATCTTTTTCCCACAGAGGTCCTATCATTTTCTCTGTCAGATAGTTATGGAGAGATCTACTTGATCCAATCAGGAACTGAGCTAGATTTGAGGCTGCAATGCAACTTTATTAAGTTCTGTCTACCTCTTGTGCCAAACTTTTTGAGGTCAAGATCTGTTCTATGTGTATTACAGGCATCTCTCCAGCGGAACTTTTGGAGCTGAGCACGTCTACTACTGCAAGAAATCCTGGAAAACCCAGCTCTGTGCATCCTGGTTTACCACATACTTGTGGGGAAGAATCAGTGACAGTGGGGGTGAACTAGTTTTACATTTTGGACTATTCCAGAGTTCAGTCTTTTAACAGGCTCATGTGATTCTTAAGTGCTCTGTTAATTTCTTCTTACTACAACATAGCAGCCCTCTTCTCCCGCTGACCTGTGGTAGGCCTGATGCAACATTTAACTACACACAGACGGGGCACTTGTCCCTATGGAATAAAGGAGCAGTTGATCTCAAGTTGGGCTCACTCTTTTAAAAATTCAGGTTTTTGAGATTTCTTTGAATACACAGTTTTAAAAACTAAATAATATAAAATTCTCTCTCTCTAAATGTAAATATAAGTGGTCTGTTATCACTGTCCGTATCTGTGAACTCAGTTTCAATAGGCTGATAATTTTAACACAGAAAACATTAATGAACTATTTTCAGTCTTTCTCATTTTGTGCCTATTCAAATCATTAATGGGAATGATTCTTATCTCACTTTCATTTTTCATTAAAGACCTTGTTTGATTACCTAAATGACCTGGAAAAGTATTTCTAGAGATACTTTTTAAATTAGGGATTCTAAAGAAGATTTTTGCTAGCAAATTTCACTTTCAAAGCTTTTGTCTCGGTTACTACAATGGCATTTATTGGTCATTGGAGTCTCTGTGCCATGATTTCAAATCTGTTTTCAAGGAAGAAAAATAATTTTAATTTGACTCTAGGATTCAAGAAGAATTAAAATTTATAAAATCAGAATTAATAAAAGAACAATTTAGGTAAGATAATATTTGAAATAGTTACTAAGAAAATGTCTAAGTTTCATGTATGTATATAACCTCAGGATCTTAAACACATTTCCTTTTAATCTAATAGGAAATTATACAAATACAACTTTGTACTATTCACAATTTAGACTCATAGACTCAATCTATGGCAATTAAGAGAAGAAATATTTTCCCTACTATAGCTAATTTGTAAGATTTGGAAACTGCATCATAGTTCTTTAAAAATTTTTATATTTTGGATGAAAACTGCATATGTATTATAGTATAAATGTTTTTCACAGCAAGACAGTATAATAAAGCTATTGAGTAGCACATGAATTCTCTGCAGATCAACACAACGAGAAGCCATAACAGCCTGCAAAGTTCACTTTGTTCCTTTGGGTTATTTAATTATCTTATGGGCTTTAATTCTCTGGCCAGCAATTATTTTCCTACCCCAAATCAAAACCATTCATGGGCCATCCAGTGAAAACCTCCCACATTCCTAAATCTTGCCAAATTATAACAAAGCTGCCTCAGAAGAAGACAGCTGAGAATATATTAATTCTCAGTAGAGGATGGTGCTTGTTTCTACTTTTGTTTATCACAATGACAACTTTATTTTTCATGCACTTTCTTGATTTGTATACCTGCACTTAGAATAAAAACACTAACTAGTTTGATTTATCCTTGGTTTTGATGCAGAGCTAAGTGGTGAAGATAAAAATGTAAACAGAAAACCTTAGGAAGGTACACAAGGAATTTGCTCTCCAAGTTCTAGAATGCATTGCCTGAAAACCGTGCTACAGACCACCTAAACTAGGTAAAAAAAATTTTGAATTAAGGATGAATAAGCAACTGGTGAATGCAGTAACCCGAGGAAACTGAATTTTTCCATGCACTAGTTTTTCTGCTTCATTTCTATTTGATGGTTATATCCTGCAGTATTTTACATATAATTAGCTTATCTTTTCTTTGCTGATGAACAGAGAGAATGCTTAGAAGCAAGGAGGGAAAGTGTGATTTCTGTACATTAAACATTAAATAAAAGCATCTTTTCTACTTACTAATACACTCAATATAATTATACGAGAAGTTGCTTAAGAACTCTTGGATTTAGGCCATTCGAATTAAGGAATGGTCACTGCCCTTAGCCTTGGAGTTCCAATACACTTTATGGGTTTTTTGGCTTAGTTTTGTTTTAAGGATACAGATGGCATCCTAGGAATAAGCTTGAAAATAGAGCAGAGGGACTGGAGTGGTGGCTCAGCAGTAGCATGCTTGGCTGGCAAGCACGAGGACTTGAGTTCAAACTCTAGCACCACATATACAACTAAGTGTTAGAAGAACTCAGACTCAGACTAGATGAAAAAAATAAATACAACTGATTCTCTCTTAAAAAAATAGAGAAGAAATCTACCCCCACATCCCCAGTTGAGGAACTAGAGTAAACTTTATTTGTAATTCATTGCCAGAAACTGTGATGTGCTATTCTTTTGTGTCCTAAATGATCTGAGCTAGGATAGTCTAATTACTATGAAATAGTAGACTAGGATAGTCTAATTACTATGAGTCTAATTACTGTGAAATATTTATGTTAAGATCTTAATTTTTTTCAAATTAATGTTTTCTAAGTTAAAAACAAGGGTGGAAGCATACAAGATGGGAGCAGATTACATAACAAAGTCAGACAGATATTTTTTAAAAATGTATCACAAGAATTTTCTTCTTCTTTCTCTTCATTTTTAAAAACAAACTTCTTAGCAAACTGGAGTGTTCTGAAAATAATAGTTTAATGTTATTGAACACTTGTTATGTGTGAGGCACTGAGCTAAGCACTTGCTGTATAGCAATCTATCAAAAATGTGCAGAAGCACTCTGAGGCGAAAGCTTATTCTTTTCCCTGTTTTATAGTTGAGGAAACTGAGCTTCAGTGGTTTGACCAAAAATTGGTGCTGAGGCAGACTCTCTGCTGAGATCATAGCTTTGAACGTCCATCTAGGTGTACGTGAAACCGAGAGAAAAATCCAAATAAACCCTGGAGTGTCACTTGTTTCTAGTTCCTGCTTTCATCACTACTGTTAGATGTCACTTAGCTAAACCATAAAGTATTAGACTCCCACCAGCTTTGCTATAGATAACACTTCTTATGGGTGATAATGGCTGCTTAACGTTTTTAGGAATTTGGAAATAGCCTTGTATCTAGCTCAAAGCAATTGAAGCTGCTGACTCCCTCACCTGGGCTTCTGTGAGTCTGGGGGGTGACCTTTTCATATCAGAAGGCCACCCATAGATCATGCTGTGCAGTCATTTTCTGATCATGTGTCCTATGAAGAACCATGAAATGTGATTATGTCGGTGCAGACCATCAACTACTTCACTTTTCCTTTCTTCCAATCATTTTCCTGTACCTTAGACCACCCTGCTTTATTCCACAACTAACTCATATCCTGGGGGAGGCAGAATTGAGACTTGCTCTCCTGTCTGCACATGCTTGACCACCTCATTATAAACTTTCTCTTTTGCAAAACTCATTGTTTCAGTGACTGGTGTTCTGAATCGGTGGCTAAAGAAATGGGTCTGGTCCAGTAACACATAGCGTTCATCATTGTGCACCTTTTTAAATTTCCAGTATAATAAATAAGAAGACAAGTTTTGGAAATTCTTTCCCTTGAGGCCCTGGGAAGCAACAGAAGGGCACATTCATGAACACAGAGCAGCTGACAACTGGGAGGAATCATTACTGGTGCAACCTCCTTTTAGATCAGAGTGCAAAGCTCCTGGACGCTTACCGGATGCCCTTTCTTCATTTCTCTTCTCTGTCAACCACTTGCAATTAGTTACAAAAATATCTGGTCGGTAGCAGTGCCAAAGGCAACAGTTCATTCTGGGATTAGATGAATCTGTGAAAGTTTTAAAGAATAGACTAATGAGTGCAGGATAATTTGCCAGGTGGTTTTGGACCAACCCTGTTCTCTCCCATCCTTCCATATTTTGTGGTTCTCAAAAATAATTGAAAAAAATACTAGGAAAAACAATATGTGAAATAGCCTAGACCACCTCGTTGCCCCTGTGTAGGGAATGTAAAGCCTTGAGTTAGGGGAGAACTACCCCGGAAAGGCCAGACTTTTTTTACTTCTCCTCTGGAAGGCAGATTCCCTCCACAGGGTTAGCCCCATGAGACACATAGCCTCTGAATACATGACCTCAGTGGTGGGGAAAGTGGGGGACACACACTTAGGATCCCATCTGCCCCCGGCAGATTTCCTAAGCCGTGGGCAACTGATTCTCCATGCATCCTAGGCTTTTCTCCCTTGCTGCCTATGTGTAATTAATGAACCAGCTTAATATAACTTGTTGCCTGTGAATGTGTTCTGTCTGACCAGGCGCAGAGAAGTGTGTGCCTCATGCGTGGTGATCTTGCTTCACCAAAAGAAATTGAGAACCAGATCAACTGTGGAGAAGCAGCCAAAGGTAGGATTATGTTTTAAAATCTGACTTTGAAGGAAGTTTTGAAAGTAGCTTTAGATAACCAGGCAAGCTTTGATGATTGAGATTTTAGGATTCCAAATATGACTTCTGAAATCCACTTGGTATCACCAGGGAAAAGGTATTAAGCTATTTTGTGGGAGGCAATTTGAGACCTACTGGCTTGGTCTTACCTTGTCAACTTCACCTTTGAATGTCTGTTTCAGGAGTTGCAATCAATTGAGATCCTACCCTATTCAGAAGGAGGTCATAAATGTCATATCCTCTAAGGCTAAGCTTGCTGTTAGGATGTTTTGCACATCCTAAGAAGATTGATAGAGTTAGAGTAAATTATGAATGTGTGCCTTGAGAACATCGTATTTTAATTTCACTGCATCAGATTCAATTTAGCAAAACAACGTGGGCTGAAAATCATTCCAGCAAATTCTCAGATTTTTGTGAACAGATAACCTCTCTCGTCAATAAAGCCGGTCTTAACTGTAAATCTTGAGCTTGTAATAAGAGAAGTATAGTAAATTCACAGGGCTCAGTAGCTATGGTAACTGCAGATTTCAGTCAATACCCTTTGATCTTCAACATTAGATAGTCATGTCTGATTGCTGCACATAATCCTTTTCCCAAAAGAGATCAATATGTTCTTGCTGAAACACTTCAAAGTATTCTAGTCTTTAGAAATTCCTAGGGTCTTCATATTAGTTACTCCCATGTTTGATCAATAGTCCCACTTGAAAATTTATATGAGACTTGCACAAACACATGCACACACTCAAGCCTACATAAATAAAGTTACTTATACTTATGTTTGTGTTCCTCTACTAAGAGGATAACCATGCTTAATATTTATTCATATGAACACATAATAAATATTTTAAGACAGATATGAACTATGTGTGCTATGTATTTAATGTAAGTGTGACCATACCTGAGCATAAAAAGCAGAGAAAAATGTTAGTGGTAGTTATTCATGTATAATAAAAATATTTAAAATGATGACCTCGGGGCTGGAGCAGTGGCTCAGTGGTTTCGGTGCTTGCCTGGCAAGCACAGGGACCCGGGTTCAAACCCCAGCACCACGTACACAACTAAGTGTTGGAGCAACTAAGGCCATGTGAAAAACTAAATAAAAAAAAGTTGTTTCTCTCTTTCTCTGTCTCTCTCACTGTCCCTCTCTCTTAAAAAAATGAAATAAAATGATGACCTCAAAATAATTGGGGACGATTCTAAAACTTACTATCATTAGTATTAATTTAAGATGACAGTGACTCTCCTGTAGTTTGGAGCTTCTATGTTAATGCAGGAATGACCAGAGGTAAAATGATTGAATTTTGAGAGTTGTAATCCAATCAGTCCTTCCTGGTTTAAATGGACTGACTGGGTGGTGAATGCAGGCAGCGAGGCATGACTGGAAGAAGTAGATCATTGGGTTATTCCTGGGAAAGTTCATCTTCCCTGCAGCCCCTCCCACTCCCCTTTCTCGGCTTCCTGGCTGCCACAGATGGAGAAGAGTTCCCCCATCACACCCTTTTGCCATGATGTTCTGCCTCACCTTGGGCCCAGAGCAAAGGAGTTTTCTAACCATGAACTACATCTCTGGAAATGTGAGCCAAAATCAATTTTCCTTCCTCTAAGTTGTTCTTTAGTCTCAGAGATGCAAAGCTGACACACTTATGTGGAGAAGTCTAATTAACAATGAAAAGTCAAAATAGAGCAGTATAGACATGTGTCTTAATTTGCTTGTTACTCAGTCTATTTTCATCTAATTATTCAATACATGTTTTGTGGAATTTTCATTTTATGTGAGGTGCTACCATGCACTCTAGGGAATAAAATAGGAAATAAAATGTAGTTTGTAATCTCAAGGAACACAAAATTCCAATTTAGATTATATACAGGAACAAATGCACTAGAAAGAAATGGAAATCAAAGATCTGGATTCCTAGAAAGAAGAGGTACCTTTGTGTGGGAAAGATCAGAGAATACTTCATGGAAGAGGTGGTATCTAATCTGGGTCCTAGAGAATATGTGGAATTCCAACAATGTTGGTGTGAAGTTTGGATGATAACTGAGGAGTGGTGAAAAGGTCTGGAAGCAGCAGGTAACCACTGAAGTAGGGATATAACTTCTGGGTGTGGAGTGGGCATCTGACAAGGGCATCTTGGGCAATCAAACCCATTTTAGAAAAGATAAGATATAAAATATTAGACCCAATGAGCTATGATGCCATCAAAATATTGAAAGATAGAAATCAAACATGCTTTGGGTTATTTTCTTTGAAATTAGAATTCTAAAAGATCCTAAAAAACTCTCACCCCAAAATGCTAAAGCATTCTGGCATTTAATGAAAAAGAAAACAACATATTTTTGCCTGTTCATGGAAATAGCTTTTACTAATAGTCCACTAGAACTCCAGCTCTCTCTCTCTCTCTCTCTCTCTCTCTCTCAAAACAAGATGCTATTTGAATGTAACATTTAGATAGTTGAGGAAGCAGGGCATGGTGGTGTTTGTGGAAAGATCATTCCAGGGGTCTGGATCTGGAGTGTCCCTGTTGTGTCCAAGAGTCTAAACAGACCAGCACAGCTGGAGCAAAGAAGTACAGGAAGAATCAGGCGAATTGGTAGACCATTGGGAAGATCAGCTTTTCCTCTGTGAGGCCGAGTTGTCAGAGGACACTGAGAAGAAGACCATGAGCTGCCTTGTGTTATAACAGGATAATTTTGGCTGCTGTGTTGAGAAGCAGGGAAGCTAGTTAAGAGGTTATTGAACTAAACCAGGTAAGAGATGGCAGTGGTATGACTCTGGGCAGTGCTGGAGGCAGGTGTGAGGTGTTCTTATAGAAATCCTAGATGTATGTTAAAGCAAAAGCTGAACAGATTTGCTGATTGATTAGATAAGGATGTCTGAAGACAACATTTGAGATAATATCAAGTTTTTGTGGCTTGAGAAACCAGGAGGACACTAATAATAATTGAGAAACTTTGATGAAGTAGAGTGTTGGTGGGCTACTCTGGTACAGGGAATTAACAGGGGTTAAAGGTTTGGACCTATTAAATTTGGCATACCTGTCAATGGGGATGGCTTTTGAGAAGTTGAACAGGCAAATGTCAAGTCTGATCACTAGATTCAGAAACATGAAGGTTGTTGGCAACCTTAACTAGTAGAGTGGTATGATATGTTTACAGTGAATTAAATTTGATTAACTTTGAAGTTATACAAGATATCATAAGATAGGAAGAATACAACTGTCAGGACTATTTGATAATAAGATGGTACCCAGATCAAGTGAAGAGCACATCCAACTATTGAAGTGGGAATGTAGCTGAATTAATTTTAGGCATCTGGTGTCTGAATGGACTTTCATGAAGGGGAAGTCTTATCCTGAGGACAGAACTTGAATGAAAGGGCAGAAATTAATAAGATGTGGATTTTTCTTTTTTCTTGGAAGAATTGGCAAAAGGAATCTGGGTCTTCCAGGAGTTGGGATTTCTAGTGAGTAAGCCAAAGAGTTATCCTCCACAGTGCAGAATTGTTCAGGGATTTGCACTTACCGCGAATCTTACTGCATGCATGAATGAAGACTTTCAAGGGAGTTTGGGAGTCTTTTGACTACTGACAGGAGACTCATGTCAGTGGGATGAGAGACAGAGAGAGATCAGTACCTTTGGCTTCAAGTATATTTTTTAAAGTATTACTGACATGAGAGGCTGTGTCAAAGACAGACTGCACAAAAAGAGAATGTGACCATGAAAGAGTAAGGTGTAGCCAGACTCAGTGACGGGGTCTGTGTGCTTGAAGACAATGGTGTTTCCTTGTTCCCTGACTGTGGCTGATTTTGTACCTTATCTTAATGCAGTCATTCCGGATGTGTGTTTTTGTCCTCAGGAGAAAGTGAATGTGTGAGTGTGAACTGGAAGAAGCATCCTGCTGTAACAATTCTGGGCCCAAGCAGCCTTGCCCCAGGCTCTCTGAGAAACTGAGAATAACACAGGATTGTTTTCTGCAAGCAAGACACATATTTCCAGACTGAGATTCCAGCAAGGGCACCCAGTTCCAATGGAAACACTGATGGAGCGGAGTTTGATATTGAAGTAGAAATGTCTGCAGTTGCTTTGGAAACATCCCAGACAAGTTGGTTACAGTGGGGAGCAAGGCCCAAGGCACAAAAGCACCTCCGAAGATTCTCAGGAATTTTCTGTGAAAACTGGACTTCCTGCAGTTATGTAGGGAAGAAATTGGAACCACTGAGATTCAGCTCTCTGTCTCAAATAGTTACACGTGCTTTCACTGACTGGTGTGATTTTTATTAGAATTTTTAGCATTAATAGAATGAGAAGACCGTCCTGGAGTACTGACTACCATTATGAGCAGTGTCAGAGGAGAGACTCGATGCCTGCATGGCTAGGCATGATCACACACTAGAAAGCCTGCATGTGTGTGTTTTATAAACTGTAAAACAGGTCTGCGATGTAGATTATATATATTATGTGGCATATATCACTGCATACATGAATGATAACTTTCAAAATCTTTCAAATTAAAGAATATGTGGCAGTTTTAAGAAACAGAAATTACTTCATATTGAGGATATGTTGGTTGAAGAGTACAAACTTTCATGTGCACAGAGTGTAAGTTCTGTGGATTTAATGTTTAGCTTGATGACTATATGTAGCAATATATTTAAATTTGCTAAGAGAATGAGGTTGGGTTTTTGTTTTTGTTTCTTGCAATGCTGGGGATGAACCCAGGGCCTTATACATGCTAGCAAACACTCAACCACTGAGTTATGTCCCCAACCTAAAGAGCGGATCACAACTGTTCTCAGTGTGTGTATGTATGTGTGCTTGAATACACACACACACACACACACACACACACACACACACATGGGTAATTATATCAGGTGATGGATTTATTGATTATAGTAATAATTTCATGTAAATACATTTTATATGTATATAAAAGCATCATATCATACATCTCAGATTTATACAATTTTATTTGTCAATTATACAGCAATAAAGTTGGAGAAAAATTGTGTCATGAATACAGCTTTAGTAATTGGTAGTAGTTCAAGAATAACAGAGTGATGTTTGATCTCTTTAAAGAGAAGGTTTTGTGGATCTGTTTTGTTGATAAATGATCTTAAGGAATTCATGGCAAATTCCTTTTTTTTTTTTTTAAAAGAGAGAGTATAGTGAGAGGGAGAGAAAGAATCAATTTTATTTGGTGTTTCATGTGACTTTCATTGCATAGTGCCAGTGTCTATTCAGCCTTTGATAAGGGTTCCTTATGTTGCTTTACAACATGAGTGACATGAAGGCACATGCTATAGGAAGAGCTCATATAGCATGAGAGGAAGTCAGAGAGATACAGAAGTCTTTTACAACAACTTTGTCTCAGAGGAGCTAACTAGGGTCTCGTGAGGATTACATCAATTCCTTCTAAGGGCATACTTCCACTGACCCAACCACCTTCCACTAGATCCCACCTCTTAAGGGTTCCACCACCTCTCCCATTGCCATACTGCAGACCAAGCACACGAACTCTTGAGGAACACACTCAAACCATATCCAAACCATAGCACATGTGTAAGCATGTGCATTAACGTAGATATATATGTCATGCATATATGCTTAAGGTAGATTTTACCACAGACATCCTCTCTTCATTACTAATTGGGATCAAGATGTACGGTTGGGCTGCAAAGAGGTAGGATTATGGTTGTGTGTTTTCATGGGCCTGTGAGTAGTAGCTGGCGTTCTTCCTCATTCAATTTCTCCCCTACATATGATTCATCTTTTTCTTATCTTTAAAGTTTAAAATTCTATCAAAAGTAATTTGGGGCTGGAGCAGTGGCTCAGCAGTTACAGCACTTGCCTGGCATGCGCAAGTATGCAGGTTCAAATCCCAGCACCACATACACAACGAAGTGACTGAGCAACGAAGGCCACATGAAAAACTAAATAAAATTGATTCTCTTTCTCTCTCTCTTACTGTCTCTCTCTTTTAAACAGACAAACGAAAAAAGATTGCGATAAGAAAATACACCAAATAGTTCTAATGGAACTTAAACACTTTATTCAGCTGCTATACATATGGGAACAACCTGAACACCAGGTAACTGAGGTGAAGCAGAGCTGAAGTTTTCTACAGCAAGGAGAAGGAAGTATGTAATTGTGCGGTTTGGCTGGGGTGGCACTGTCTGTCTTTAATTGCTGTGAAACCTTCAGTTGGGGATGGTTCTAGTTTCCTTGCCTGTGGCTCAGGATTGTTGGTGCAGTCGCATTCGATAACTGTCAGAGTAATACTTTCAGAGAGCTGCTTTTGCAAGCTTTGTGGTTTGTTAGTCATGGTTCAGAGGTAGAGAGAGGGGAAAGCGGCCAGAATCAAAGGTAAAGGCAAAATGAAGAATCTTGTCAGTTTCTTTTGTTTTATGGATCACATTATGATTTATATGTTCTGCTAATGTCTAATGAAAAAGCACGTGTATGCAGTTATGTGAAGTTTTCTTAACGGTGGAGTAAAGGTGTAATGTAATATCCTACTAGATATCTAATTTGGATTCCTTGTTATTTTACTCCAAGTGTTCTTCTAGATTAAATGTCTGAAGACCAATGTGAGGAACACCACAGATTAAATTATTGCTGTTTTCCCTCTGTTTGATTTGAATAAAACTTATTTTCTCCATGCTGGATTACCATTCTTACTCTACAGCCTTCAGTTTAAAGAAAATTCAGATTCTTTGGCTCTTTGATTACCCCTACTGTATTTTCTTGAGTTAAACTCTAGTTTCTTCCATGCAAATGCAAATATGTGAAGCCTAACACACCAAGTGCTCATATCACCTTGCTGAGAATGTATTTAGCAAATTACTACTTTCTAAAATAGGAGATGGTTAGTATTATTTTCTGTGCTTAGTTTTCTTGGAGCCGACTTATTCAGAAGAGAGCAGAAGAGTGACAGAGCAGTAGATGGTAGCAAACACAGGGAAAAGGAGCTCGGTGCTGGGCAAGCTTGGTCGGAAGGCACAGAGGAGAAAGGAATGCATCTGTGAGATTGTTTGCTTACTTTGTAGGTTGGCCTATATCTTGAATTTTGCTAGCTACTATGTAAAATAAAAGAAAATAAATAAATAAATAAAATAACTTGTGCATGCTTTCCCTATAGCTCCAAAATATTAACATTCATTTGGAGACATGTCATTTGAATTTAAGGGACTATTCTGCTTGACAGCTGAGAAACATCACAACTCCATCTCCCAGAGGGATACCTGACTAATTACTGCAAGGGCTTTCCATGGCTCTGATCATAAACATTTTTTTTCTGTTCCAGATTTTCTCATGCTCCTAATCCATTCTACAATCACAAATGGTTCAGCTCCTGCTTGTGCTAGGTAGGCACATCAGCTATTGGAGACCCAAAGGTGATAATATAGACATTTTCACCATTAGTGAAAGAGCCTCTGGTGAATATAGAAAAACAGAAAGTTACAGTGAACAGCATGAGGAACTGACTTCAGATTGCTAAAGCCACCTCTGACTGGCTGCAGTAATTTATTGTGGGTAGCTTGGGTGCTGACCATGATCCTTGCACGGCAGTTTCATGGCTCAAGTAATGAGGTAAGCATACTTTTTTTTTTTTTTAAATTTTCAGGAACTACCAAATGGAACTGATAGGTGGTACTAAGATTTCAAATTTCTCAAAAAATGTAAATTCAAAGAATTTTGTCAAATACCTTCCTAGAACTCCCGTAGGTGATGAAGTCCCTGAACCCTCTCCTCTATGGACAAAATGTTTTGAAAAAAAAGTTGGAATGTGCTACAGCTTGTGTTTTGTTTTATCCTGTGCCTATTTCAATAAATCAAAAAAGTCATTTGATTTGCATTTCTTTACTCTTCTATGCCATCAGTTAAGATGTTAAACATGTTTGTGTTTGAGGACAAAGGCATGTGAGTCCCAGAAGAAGTCAAGCCCCTTTTTATGTGCCTGATCTTGTCTGAAGATACCCTAGGATTTTTTCATCATTTTTGTTTCACTGTTGGTGCCAAGTTGTTGCTGTGGCTTTTGAGATACAGTGCTAAATTAAATGGGTGGTAGGTATGCAATGGGGAAAAACATTAAACCAATTATTTTCAGGCTAGTGGAGGGGTTTGACATCATTCATAAGAACACAGAAATAAATTTATGCTGCTACTTTTCTCTTGTGACTGGTGCATAGAGGAAATAAAATGTAACACAGATGTTACCTGGGGTCACCCTGCTCCAGGCATCAGGATAAGCTCAGTTCAAACCCTGCCACCATGCTTTATGGCAAGTCCTACACCCTCAGAATTTCTGTAAATGTATTTGTGCTGGTCACCTTTCGCTCTAGCTTCTCGCATTTCTTGAATTCTCATTACTCTAAATCTCGAGGCTGCTTCTTTATCTCCATCCTGGTTTCAAGTCACACGTGGGAGAATTTCTGTCTTTATTCTGTGACCTCTTTTTCTATGTTCACAGAAGGCAGCTGTGTGTGCAAGACATTCATTGGAATTTGGGGTTATTTGGTGGGAAAAAGAGTATGCACAATACAGATAACTTAATATAAGATGCTAGATTTCTCTGCCCTTAAAATGTCCCTTAGCTATTTTTCCAAAGGGTCTGACCTTTGACTTCATTCCACACTGCTTTGTCCTCTGTTTACCTCAGTTTGGGTCCTAAGTACCAAAACCCAACAAATGTTTCACTTAAATATGCAGAAAAGCGCAGCTCTCTCCAACCCAGAAAATTGTCTTTTGTGGTACATGTTCTATGGATGCTTTTCTACAGAAAAGAATGTGTATTCTGCTCATGCTGGACAGAGTGCTTTTATAATGCCAACTGGATCAAGTTTGACTGTGCTGTTCAAGTCTTCTGTGTTCCTGTTGTCCGTCTGCTTGTTCTACCAGCTAATGAAAGAGATGAAATGATTGACCAAAATGTAAGATTGGTTTGTTTCCCCTTGCAGGTCCATTAGTTTTTTGCTCCATGTGTTTTGAAGTTTTACTCTTAGGTGCACATTCTTCTGTGCTGTTGATTAACTGACCTCCTTATGTTGATGAGATTACTTACTTTAGACATATTCATATTCTTTGCTCTGAAATCTATTTTTTCTCATATTGATAAAGAGGCTCTATCTTTCTCTTTTGATCAATGTTGGAATGATATGGTAAAAAATCTATTTACATTTAATCTAAGAATCTTTATATTTTAAAATTGTTTCTTAATACACATCATGTGGTTGGGTCTTGCATTTTAATCCCATATGACAA
Source organism: Aplodontia rufa (assembly GCA_004027875.1). Classification (NCBI taxonomy): domain Eukaryota; kingdom Metazoa; phylum Chordata; class Mammalia; order Rodentia; family Aplodontiidae; genus Aplodontia; species Aplodontia rufa. The sequence continues at coordinate 31,401 of PVKS010010751.1, forward strand.
TCTCTGCCGTGTAATCAAGGTGTTTAGATGATTTTCATTTAATAGAATCTCCGAAATGGTTGAATTTACATCTAACTGCAAATTTAGAAAATGTTATTTTGTGTGTTCCCATTTTTTCTTCCTTGCCTACATGCTTTTGTTATTATGCAATTCAGTTCTTCACTATCATAAAATACAGTAATACATATAAATCATATGCATTCTTATTATTTTAGCCTATATAATCAATGATATTTTAAAAATATTTAAATAACCACTCAAACTCGTATATAAACATACGCATATATATACATATGTACAAGTATATATCACTGATTGATGGGGATACGAGCTGAGAAAGATATTGTTACACTATTTTATCAGTGTGAACATCATAAATGTACTTACATAGCCTGATGATAGCCTATTACATAGCTATATTATAATCTTAGGGGATCACTGTCTCGTAGGTAGTCAGTCCCTAGATGACTAAAATATCATTATGTGGCACATAATTTCATTGAGTATAGAATTCTTGATTAGCAGCCTTTCTTTTTAGCACTTTAAAAGGTGGATCCACTGTCTTCTTACTTTCAGTGGTTTTGATGAAAAATCTCATCCTTTTTTTCTTCCATGTGTAAGTTGTCCGGCTGCTTTTTCTTTTTTAACACTGGCTATATATGGTTGATTGTGACATCCCTTAGTGTAAATTTCTTATGATTTTTGCTTTGTAGAAACATTGAACTCTTAGATTTTTAGTTTTTATCAAACTTGGAAAAACTTTGGCCCTTGGATAGATTTTCATTCTAGATTTAGCATCTTCTGAGAAAGACTTTTTCCTTAAAGACATTATAGATTATGTAAGTGATCAAATGTCTTTGTTTAGGAAAAAATTTGCCATCTTTATAGCCTATTATTATCATAGGATTTCATGGAAGACACTTATTAGTTTAATTTCTAGCTTCCTATTGTATTCTCATACTAGCTTACTTTTAAAAGAAGTTTTACCTTGCTTATTTCTTATATGTAATATGTTTCTGTGATTTTAATATCAAACTTAAATATTTTTTAAGAAAGATGTGGGAGGGAACCTCCGACTTCCAAGAGAAGTCCATTTGACTTGGGGCTTAAGTAGGGTGAAACATGGAACCATGGGGAACCCAAAGGTGGGAAACCATGGTCTGGCACCAATATTGGCTTGTTCTGTCATTACACTTTTGTTCTTGATTGTTTGACGATGAACCCCTCCTAATTGTAAGACCATGTTTATCGAATAAAAATTTAAAAAAATGATGTGGGATGTAAATCCTTTTAACAATTGTTCTACCTCAGCTTCAGAACACTAATCCACTATTAGTATTATTATTATTTTTGCTTACTATTTTACTTTTAAAAAAATTGGTTTAGCACCATCTTACATAATGAAGAGATTCATTATTTCACATTCATACACCCTTACATATTAATACTTGCTTAAACCTGATCTTTGTTCAGGATCTCCCCCACTTTCCCTACTCCCTGATCTCAGGACTCCTCTGTAGTTCCCTCAAGTTACAGGTATAAATGACTATATGCATATGATTTAAACATTGAAATTACTAGATTTTTGTGCCTGCCTGGGTATATTTGGGTTTCTCATGGGAGTCAAGTATATAGTATTGAACACCCACCTTTTCCTTCTCTCTCCTCCCTCCCTTTCTCCCCACCCACTTCATAGCTATAGTTCCCACAGCTTATGTGTTACTTGAGATTTGGTGGGTTTATTAAACAAACTTGACTAACTTTCTTCCTATCTTAGGTTTTACTTTAGCTTCCATATATGAGAGAAAACATTCAACCCTTAAGTCTCTGGGTTTGTCTTGTTTCACTCAGCATGATTTCCCCCCCATTTCCATCCATTTACCTGCAAAAGTCATGATAATTGTTCTTTCTAATAACTAAGTATGTGTGTGTGTGTGTGTGTGTGTGTGTGTGTGTGTGTATAGGATTTGGATCCATTCATCCAGTGAAGGGCATCTAGGTTGTTTCCATAATTTTGCTGTTGTAAATTGAACTTCTATAAACATTGAGGTTGCTGTCTCTGTAATAAACTGATTCTAGCACTTCTGGGAAAATACCCAGGGGTAGGATAGCTGGGTTGTATAGGGGTTTGATCCCTAATTTTTTGAGGAGTCTCTACACTGTTTTCCAGAGTGCCTATGCCAGTTTGCAGTCCCACCAACAGTGTGTTAGTGATCCTTTCTCCCCACAGTCCCTCCAGCATCTGTTATTGTTCGTATTCTTCATCTTTGCCATTCTGACTGGAGTGAAGTGGAATCTCAGTGCAGTTTTCATTTGCATTTCTCTGATTGCTAGTGATGTAGAACACTTTCTCCTATATGTATTAGCTTTTTGAACTTCCTCTGTTGAAGAGTTTCTGTTTAGTTCCATAGCCCATTTATTGATCGGATTATTTGTGGTTTTTGGTGTTGAGTTTTTTGAGTTCTCTGTATGTTCTGGATATTAGCCTCCTGTGATTAATTTAAAAGAGAAATATCAGTAGTACTTGAGAGACAACAATTTATTAATGCTAGTGGTTATATATTAATACAGGTTTTTAATATGTTGTTTGGCAAATTCTCAAAACTCATTCAAACAATTTGGTGGTTCAGTAGTACAATTCAATCAAAACTTTGTCGAAAATGATCTATGAGAATCTGATCACATGGGCAGTTGAGTATAAGGACTTCTTTGGGCTTGAAGTCAGTAAAATGCACTATGGTCCCTCTGTGAAATCTCCCAGAGAACTTCTAGAGAAAATGCTTAGAGTGCTACAGCTTTTGGCTGTATGTCCCCTTGTGCCTAGTGAGTTCTCTGTGCTTCCTCTCCTGCCCCCTCATCCATCGTTCTTTCCTCCTCAACTTCTTGTGGTGTCACTAACTTCCTAGCTACCTCATTTCCAAAAAAGAAAAAAAAAAAAACCAAAAACAAAAAACACACATGTGACCAGGTTTAGTCCTCTTTTCTGCACAGGCTTAGAATTCATTTGAATTCTAGGGAGTTTGGAGAAGGGCAGAGCTCTGCCTCTTTGACATCCCTTTCTTCTCCCCTTCAGTTTGGGTGTTCTTTCAGCTATACTTGTGTGTATTGGTGCCTTTCCTGTAGGTGTGTCTCCTTCATAGTACTTAAAATACCATAATGTCACCATTGATTACTTGTCTGTCTGTCTTATTGGGCAGTACATTTAAGACTTGTTTTTTAGGGTAGTTTTTAGATTCACGGTGAAATTGAGTGGGAAGCATAGAGGGTTCCTACATACCTTCTGCTCCCCCCAACATAAACAATTTCCCTCTATCATATACCATAGAGGTGCATTTCTTATAATTGATGACCCTATGTTAATATAAAATCACCCAAAACGTATTGGTTTACATTAGGGTTCATTCTTGGTGCTGTGTATTTTATGGATCTGGAGAAATGCATAAATGTCATGCATCTGTCATTATGATATCATATGGAGTAGTTTCATTGCCTAAAAATCCTCTGGGTTCCAATCGCTCCATCGGTCTCTTCCTTCCTTGTCTCCTCTAGCCCACTGATTTTACTGTCTCCATAGTTTGGTCTTTTCCACGACCTCATATAGTTGCGATAATACAATATGTAGCCCTTTCTGATTGTCTTCTTTCACTTAACTAATACCAGTTTCAGTTTCCCCCATGTCTTTTCAAAACTTAATAGTGCATTTCACGCTGACTTGTATTCCATAGTCTGGATAATCCACACTTTATTTATTCATTCACCTACCGAATCTTGGTTACATCCAAGTTTTGACAATTATGAAGAAATTGTCAAATTTAGTTGCTGCTCCATACATTCATATGCAGGATTTTGGGTGACTGTTAGTTTTCAACGCATTTGAATAAAAACCAAGGAGCACAACTGCTGATCGTACAGTATGAACATGTTTTGTAAGAAATGCCAAGCTGTTCTGCAAGTGACTGTGCTGTTTTATATTCCCATGAACAGTGACTGAAAGCTTCTGGTCCCCCACCATCTTCATCATCATTTGGTGCTGTCGGTGTTCTGGATTTTTGGCCTGTGCAGTAGGTGCATGGTGGGAGTTCACTGTTCTGTTAATTTGCATTTCCCTAATGACATATGAGGTGGAGAATCTTTTCATATTTTTTTTTCCATCTCTATACCTTCTTGGGAGCACTTTGTGTGTGTGTGTGTGTGCAGGTCATTTACCCATTTTTTAACTGGGATGCTCATTTTCTCATGATTTTTTTTTTAAGTTCTAAATGTATTTTGGATAACAGATCTTTTTTTCAGAATGTGCCTTTGCAAATATTTTCTCCCATTCTATAGCTTGTGTTAGTCTCTTGACATTCTTTCATAGAGCAGGAGTTTTTAATTTTAATGAAGTCAGCTTATCAATTATTTCTTCCATGGATGATGATACAGTTTTTAAGGGAAGGAGTATAATATTCTTGCTTCTCTTTCCAGTTTCTGGCACAGTGACTGGCACATTTTACGTGCTCAATATTAAATGAATGAGTGAAGGGATTAGTCCCCTGCCCTGAATTAAAAGTTACCTCTTCAAAGCAGGATCACCCATGTTCAATCACTAATAAAAGAGCTTAATTAACACGCAAAAGAATTTTAACAAGTCATTGACTATTTGCTTATCAAGTTGACTTGGCTCTATGACTTTTGCATATTTTACTCTTATTTTTCCTCAATGAGTTACATTAGACTGCTTATTATATTTACCAACTGTCCTGCTTTAGATATGAAAGAATTTTTTGTTGTACATGGAAAACCTGGAATCTTCTTCAGGTGTGACTGAATTCTGAGAATGGATGTGTCTATTGCTGCTTAGAGATTTTTCTTATTGTTTATTACCCCAAACCTGCACCTTGATATTGAAGCTATAGACTATAGAGTATAGGGTTGTATCTAATGTATAGAGTAGCATCTGTACAATTCTTTATTGTCTTACTATAACAACTGAAAAAAGCACAGATGTTTAATGATTAATCAGAAAAATTTGGAGTGCTTTTATGGAAATAATGATGTTCAGCTGCTGATTTATTTCTGAATAAATCATAAACACTGCTAAGTATCTTGTGACTGAGCCTTAACTTGAACATGAATATTGTATAATGATAATGAAAATGATGTTATGGTATTATGGCTGTAAACACATTTACATAAATATGTTCAAAGGTTTAAAAATTAAATCTCATTTAATAAATTGCCTTGAAAATAAATATATAAAGTAAATAAAATAGTATTTGGTTTAAAAAATCCAGACCCATGATTTTTAAACATATGTAGTATAAAGTCTCTTATTTTATACTGAATTAAATAAAAATGAAAGGGGGCTGGAGCGGTGGCTCAGGAGTTCTGGGTGCTTGCCTGGAATGCACAAGGATATGGGTTTGAACCCCAGCGCCACATACACAATAAAGTGTCAGAGCAATGAAAGCCACATAAAAAGCTAAATAAAATTGATTCTCACTTTCTCTCTCTCCCTCTCTCTTCCTGTCCCTCTCTCTTACAAACATGAAAAAGAAATGTAACAAGACTTGGTAAGAGAGCACTATAGTAAAATTTTGTTTTAAGCCTTTCCTCAACATGAAATGCCCATTATATGGCATGTAATTGATATTATAAAACAAATAATTTCAATCTATAAAATGCATTAATAGGCACCCTTAGTTTCTGTTTACACTGTGAATTCCTAAGGATATTAAACAATTTGTACTTCTATTTGTGTCATTTAAACTGACTTTTTATCAGTTCAAATATTAATTTTCATAAAATCAGTTAATTTTATTTCTTGAGATCAAGTCATAATTATTTCCTTATACGGATTTATATTTTACAATACTTTCAAATGTGAAGTTGTAATAATATCATTTATTGTCACTAAAAGGATAAAGGATGTAGGCGTGTATATTATGTTATTTTTCCGCATTCGTTCAGCATTTTCTTTTCTTTTTTTTTTTTAAAGAGAAAGGGACAGCTTGAGAGAGAGAGAGACAGAGAGAATCCATTTTATTTAGATTTTCATGTGGCTTGTGTTGCTCCGACATTTAGTTGGGTATGTGGTGCTGGGGTTTGAACCCGCATATTGGCGCATGCTGGGCAAGCGCTGCAACAGCCGAGCCACTGTTCTAGCCCCGAGCATTTTCTATGTGTGAGGTACTGCAGAATTTGGTAAGAGAATATGTGATACAAAAATGAATTTAAGTGTATGATATTTACTATTCTTATTCAAGTAGCTAGTAATCTACCAGGGAACAAGACAATTCTGTGGAAATAATTTTGGTGTTAGATGGGAATTAGCACAGATTATTTGGGATCAATTAACATGTATCTTACAACTGAAGTTGTGAATGGTCTTTAAAAAGTTCCTTTAATTTTCATTTTAAGGGAGTGCATACCTTACTAAAAAGTGAACTACTTTATATAAGCAAAATTTGTGTTTATGGTTTGATATGAAGTGTTCCCCAAAAGTTCATGTGACAAAGCAGGTGTGTTTAGAGGTAAAACAATTAGATTACAAGAACTATAACCTAATCATTGGATTAGGATTTTATGGATTAATAATTTGAATGGACTACTTGGTGGTAACTGTAGGCACATGGGACTATGGCTGGAGGAAGTGGGTCACTGGGGTGTGCCCTTTCATTATATTTTGTCCCTGGCTCACTCTGTTTTCTGGACACTGAGAAAGCTGAGAAGCTTTCCTTTGCCATGCCGTTTTCCCAGGATGTTCTGCCTCACCTCTGGTCCAGAGAAATGAAATCATTTGACCATGAACTGAGCCTCTGAAACTGTGAGGGCAAAATAAACTTTTCCTCCTCTAAGTTGTACTTGTCAGATATTTTGGTCACAGCAAGGAAAAGCTGACTCACATGTTTTACAAAATCAAGCATCAATCAATCAATAAAATATACTTTTATATTAACCAATTTTAACTTTATTGAAATCTTATTAAAATAACTTTCATTTAGTATTACTATATTTAATCTTTTTGGTAACTCTTGTGATCATTAGTCATCAGGGGTTTACTGTATACTGAATGATCATAAATTTGTCCACTTTTGGAATTCTCATTTCTGCTTTCAACCCTTTTTCTCCTTCTTTTTGTGTTTCTCTTTACCCATCATCACAATTTTCCCCCATTAGTGTGCTTATCTCAAAATGAGATCCTGTCTGCATCAAGCGTATTACTTCTAATTTGCTCCTGGGAAGAAAACCAGTTAGCCGAGGTTGTTGGAAATTTCTAACAGGACTTAATGGAATCTAATTAGGACTTTTCTAGGAGTGAAGTGTGTGAGCTTTAATGGATGTAGTTTTGGTAGCTAATATATAATGGATTATTAATCATTTATTTGAATTTTTATTTATGATTTCATATTTAGTTTTTTATATGAGATTAATTATAGTTTGCCAGCTCAATATTTACAAAGTGAGCCATGGAAATACGTTTCATGAAAGCCTAATAGCACATTTGTATGTCTGTCATCAGACTTAAGATTTTTTCCATTTCAAGAAACATGAAAAACTATCTCAAGTCATTATATTGGTAAATGTCAAAGCAGGTATTAATAACTCCATGTATGTTTCTTTCTTTCTTTCTTTTTTTTCAAGAGAGAGGGACTGTGAGAGAGAGAGAATCAATTTTATTTAGTTTTTCATGTGGCTTTCCTAGCTCTGAGAGTTTGCTGGGTACGTGGTGCTGGTGTTTGAACTTGTGTTCTCGCACATACCAGGTAAGCGCTGTCATGTGTTTCTTAAATGTAACATTGAAATATTATGCCAGGTATGGGCAGGTTAAAAATTATCAGCATTGTGGTTGAAAACTTCCCTCATTTCAAATTTATGGGGCTGAAAATGCCATGTGGAATTCTGCCCACATTTCCCCTCAGTCACAAGATCATAGCTACTGTAATTACTGTAAGGTCTGGACATAGAGACTTTCACCACAGGAGTCGTCCAAGTACAGGTATGATGTGGGGGACTGAACTGTCTCCTTGCCTCAATCCCTTCCTAGAGTTCTCCCGCTGATAGCAGAGCAGGACTCAAGATGAGCTGTTGTGGTCTTTGATTGGATGATGTGAAAGTTCTCTGACTGATGAATCACAATTTCTATGTAGAAGCTTTTGAGAGTAGATTATCACAATAAATTTCTATTTACCTATGCCATAACGTCCTCTGCTCTGTTCAATCACACAATATGAATTTTTCTCAAGGTTTAGGTTTCAGCCTTTAAATCCCAGTTTAACTCATAGGTGATCCTACCAATTAATGCCTGCATCAGCCCTCAGCAATTCGATGAGCATTTCTACTTCTACCTCACATTTCTGAATTTCAGGCACATTACACAATTAACTTTTGGCATTTCTCTGTTTCTACTTCAAATTTAATAAGTTAAAAACTAAAGTGTAAATTTCTAACAAGTTTGCCTCTCACTAGGTGGGATAGTCAGATTTTTCTTGCTGTGACCAAGATAACTGATAAGAATGGTTTAGAGGAGGAAAGGTTTGGGGCTTACTGTTTCAGAGGTCTCAGCTCACAGTCAGCTGGCTGCATCATTCCGGGCACCTGAGGTGAAGCAGAATATCACGCTGGAAGGGTGTGGCTACCTGACAGCTCAGCTCCTGGCAGAGCTGCCCAGAAGTAAGGTGCCATGGAAACAAAAAATAATTCCCAAGGGCTGGAACCCAGATACCTACCTCTAATCAGACCCTATGGCCCATGGTTAGTACCCAATACAGAACCCCCTTCACATTATTAATCCTCTGATTAAGTTAAAGAACTCATAATCTAATTTTTTCACCACTGAACATTCCTGCACTGTCTAACATGAGATTTTGGGGAACGCCTCATACTCAAACTATAAAACTAGGGTTCCAGCCAATTAGCAATCCAGGCCCAAAGCTTGGAATCATTCTTTACCAATCTTATTACAACATCATCCCACCAAATAAATATGGAGTCCTAACTACTCAACTTCAACAAATATGTTTTAAAATCGATCACTTCTCATTCCTTCTGCAAAGTCCTTCATATGGGACAATATTTCCTATGGATATTCCTCCAGGTTCCTGTTCTCCTCACTCTGAAAAATAATCTTCCATAATATAATTTTTTCCACACAATTTTGTCTAATTTTTAAACTTTTTTTTCAGTAAACTGAGAAGCAATAATATGCACATGTTTAGAATGTACAATTTAATTAGTTATGGCATATCCATATGCTGGTGAACTCATCACTACAACCCAGAAAGTAAACATATCCATTATTCACAAAAACTTCCTTGAGCTCCTATTTAATCTTCCCTTTTGCCCCTCTCTATCTGCCCAGGCAATCACTCATGTGTTTTCTGTCCTATAGATCATTTTGCATCTTCTAGAACTTTATATAAATGAAATCATACATTGACTTCCTTTTAGTCTGAGTCTCTGTTCGCAGCCCTAACTGCATTGAGATTCGTCCATACTGTTGCACACAGTCAACAGTTTTTTTGCTGAGCAATATTTTATTGTATGGACATACCAGTTTTGCTTATACACTCACTTGCTGATGGACATTTGGGTTTTCCCTACTTTTTGCTATTACCGTACATAAATAAATAAATAAAGTTGCTAGGGTATGGTGGAGCACACCTGTAATCACAGCTACTTGGGAGGTTGAGTTAGGAGGATTGCAAGTTCAAAGTTAGTCTCAGCAACTTTGCTAGGCCCTACGCAACTTAGCAAGACTTTGTCTAACAATAAATAGGAAAACGGACTGGGGTTGTGACTCAATGGTAGAGTGCTCCTGGGTTCAATACCTAGTACCCCTGCCCCCAACCCCAAATTTGCTAGGAACATTGATGTATAAGTATTTTTGAGGATATTTATTTTCATCTCTCTTGGTGAGCATCTGAGAGAGTAATTACTGAATCATGGGAAGGTATATGCTTAACCTTTCATGAAATTGCTAAATTATTTTTCAGCAATCATTTAAGTTTAGATAGCTTCACATTCTCACCAACTTTTAGTAGAAGTCATGTTTAGACATCATAATAGGTATGTAGTCCTAACACTTTGTGGTTTTAGATTGCATGTCCTTAGTGATTAATGATATCAACATCCTTAATATGTTCGTTTGCTTACTTATCTGTGATATGTGTTTAGCAAATATATTGATCTTTCTCCAACTTTTTATGAGGTTTTTGGTTTGTTATTGAGTATTGAAAGTCAAGAATCAGTTTTTAGGTTGACAGATTTTCCTTTTGTTTTTATATTTTTAAATTTATTATTATTGGTTCTGATCTTCATGATTTCTTTCCTTCTGCTCATTTCTACGATTGCTCTTCTTAATTCTTTTTTTTTCTTCTCTGGAATATTTAAGAATTTTTTTATTCATCCTGATATTTTGAAATTTTGCAATGATGTGAAATGATGTGAGTCTTTTCCAGCTGTTTTCCTGAGCACTTACATCTAGATATTCATATTACGTCATAGTTCTGGGAAAGGCTCTTACGTTACATCTCTAGTTCGCTCCCTCTGTCTTCTGAGGTGCTCATGTAATATCTCCTCTTACCTTCTTTTCTTTTGCTTTCTTTCTTTTTGTTTCCCCATCTATTTTATTCTGTGTGTACTTACTTAGGAGAGTTTTCCAGCTTGTCTTTCAGCCTTTTTATTACTTTTTCTCAGACATTTCTCCTCTTATATTCTCTTACTGATCCATTTACATAATCTTCTGTTCTTATTTCATGGGTGTAGTGTCTTAACTTTATGAACATATAAATTATAAAATACTATTTTGAAATATTTTATGCTTCCTCCATTAATTCTGTTATCTCTAGCTCCTTTCTTTTTTTATCTGCCTTTCCACATTTTAAGTTAGAGTTTTCTTTCATATATCTGAATGTCTAACTTGCTTATTTGACTGCTTATATTTAAGGTTGAATCAATAATTACCAAGTGAAAGTTGCATTGTATGTGCTTGGGAGAGGTATTGTCATTTAGTTACTTACCTTTTTGAGTTAACTAAGGGAACTTGACAGTTCATTGGAAGATCATAGTTGCCAATGTGTATATTTTTTCAGAGTCTATTTAATTTCTGCAGTAAAATGTCTGTTTCCCAGCACTATGTGAATCAAGCAAGAGAGTTCCCGCAGTTCAGGATGGAGATTTTCACAAATCCTCCTGCGTTTTGAATGGCATCTACTCTTTCTTAAATCACGTGCTGTCGATTCTAAAGCTTTTCCACTTTCATTTTCCCATAGAATGAACATCTGGCCTTCCTCCAGGTTGGGAACTGAGTTGCCTTGTGATAGGAACTAGTGAGAACTGGGTTCAATGGCTTCTAATGGCTTTCAGTCAAATCTTTTTCTTTAAGCTGCACCTTCTCCCCATCATCTCAGAAAAGTGCAGCTTCTCTTTCCTGAATTTAGGGATCTCTGTGAATCATGCTCTTTTGCATCTTCTTTGTAGGCAGTTAGATTTTAGTTTGCACCCTTAAATCCTCTGCTGTGGACTTGCTATGGGCTTACCATCCTTCAAACATGATCGGTTCCTTCCTTATTCTATTTCCTCCCTGCCCCCACCCACTCTGTCTCTCTCTGCTTTGGGCTTTATACTGTGTTTAGTAGTTTATTCGTTTGTGTAGGGCTAGGAAGGAGTCAATGCAGACCTGCATGTTTGGGTGTGTTGTGCTTAAGGGGCAATTCTTCACATATATCTTTCATATTGCAGCCAGAGCAGTCTTCCTGAAGTGGAATCCCGATGACATCCCATCCATCCACTGCTCATGCCTTCTCTGGCCTTTCTTGGTCACAGTTCCTTTCACATAAGGCAGGACCCTGCAAGCTTTTGTTCTGAGCTGTCTCCTGCAGCTCAGTGTGTATGAGCTGGCACACTTTTGTGGTAAAACACTTGGAGTTTAACCAGCATGTGACATCTTCAGGCTTGCTTATTCAGCCCTGCATCCCCACACCCGAATGTTCTCATTCCTGGACCATTTCTAAGTGGAATGCGTCGGTAGATCGTGAAAGATTCAACTGCGAGCATCCTCCTTACGCTGTCTCTCTATTCACCTTTGAAACTGCTCAAGTACCTATCTTGTTCTGGCCAAACATAAGTACTTGGAATAAAATAATACATATTTTCACAGATTTATTCTCTGCAGCTACTATAATACCTGAATTGGTATACCAAATTCATAATTAAATGTTAGCTTATAAATAAACTTTTTAAAATTTACATAACAGAAAATTAGACTGCAGAATGAATATAGTAAGCAGATGATAACATTTTAAAAGAATTCTGTGTCTAGATGCAGAGTTCAAGCAATTTTTACATTTCCTTGAACTAAGTCTATTAACTATGGATAGTTACATACACAACTGGCCTAACTTAAAATACCTTCAGTTAATTAATATGATTTAAGGTTTTATATGAAAGGCTTTTTTGTTTTTTACTTTATATAAAAATTTTAAGTAATGTTTTCTGTATTTTTTCTTTCCTCCTTTCTGACATACTATGAATTAGATTTCAGATTACCTGTTCTGGCTCAAAGATCAAGTTAGCTTTATGGAACCTTTTGGTCTACTGGCTAATTCTAAAGGAAAAAAGACCTGAAGAACCATCCAAAAGGCATAGGAGGTAGGTAGCCTGTTGTTTGGAAGTCGGAGTGAAACTACTCGTCACAAAGTCTTGAAGAAAAAGAAACAGTGTCAGACAGCAGCACAAAGACAGCCAGTAAAATAGCTTCATGACAAATTCACTTTAGCACAAACAAGTTTTTTAGGATTTGCTAGTCTTCTACCTGCAGTCATCAAAGCATAAAATAAACTAGAGCATTATTTGAACATTTTATTCAAGTGTCGTTTTTCAATCGCCCAGAATTACACACCAATACTATGCAAAAGTGCATCCACGTTCATCTGTTGCATGGGATTAGTAGAGAAGATCAGAGAATATAAGTATTAACTATTCTCTTTCCTAGCACAAAATAACTAGGAAATACTATTTAGTACATCAAAAGGGAGAGGATATATAAGGTGCCTGCTGGGGCCTAGGAAGGTTGGGAGAATATGGAGGAAGGCACATCAAGTTTTACTATTATCATTTTTTTTAATCTTTAGAAGAATATGTTAGAGACTGACAAGAATATTGGTACTCTCATAAAATAGAACAAGAATACTGAAGAGAAAAATAGGCAAACAGTATATGTGTGTATGGGGGAGCAGATCAAGTAGTGGATTCTTCCCTTTAAAAATATGTGTTCAAGGGATGGCGTGGGAGGTCTCCTGGTGCAGAACTGCACTGGTCCTTCAGACAACTTAAATAATTTCACAAACAATTGCTAACAACCACAGAATACCCTTTCACCTTTTTGTGTGTGGAACAGAGGTTGTTCAAATGTCTAAGTTAATTAACGTGAGCTATGCTTCTTAGTAGGGAAGGTGGATGGTAATAATTATCCCTGTCTAACTGATGAACTCATTAGGTTATAGAGGTCAGGACCCCTGCCTCAGGGTATTCTGAGCTCAGCCTGAACTGAACAAGATTTCTGGATAACCCCTAATCCAGTCTCCCTCTTCTCTCTTTTTCACTTTGCTGTATGCAAAATCAAATCTAGAAATGCTAGGAGAACTTTGAATGTTGAGATGAGTAATCCATTTCATTTTCAACATTTACTAATGTCCATCACAAAGAGATTTGAACCTTTTTTAAAATTTCATTCTCTTCTTTTTACCTAATTAGCTTGAATCAAGACAGATATTTTCTCTTGAAGTTGCTTAACTCCTTGTATGTCAGGTATGGGTGGGAGAAAATTTTCTTTAAAAACTTTTCTGGTCCTGTTTGCTTTAGTTCTGTGATTATTTTTTCTCTTTTTGTCTTCTTTTAAAAATATGCTTTGGACCAATTTACTACTGAATCTCAAATTTGCTTCTCAACTCAGACTCACTGTTTATCAGGGGCCAGACAATTGGGTTTTGGTCAATGAGTTTGTGATGACTGATTGTTCTAGCATTGTTTCATAGGTAAGAAGTGGCTGCTCAGTTCTGACACACTTCTTTCACACTTAGAGGTGTGGTGCAGGTGAAGTTTTCTCCTCTGCTTTGTGTGGATGCTCTTCAGTTCTTTAGATTTCTACTAAATTCTGCCTTAGGTAGAATAACACAGAGATTATTTGATGAATTATTACATCATAGAACTTGTATTCTGTGATTTGTATTATGTTCTGGGCCACATCAAAGAAAGAGAAGCCATATGGAGTGTAACAGCTTAAACACAAGGCAACAGAAAGTGTCAGAAGTTAACTCAGAGGCAGCGCAGAAAGACGGGGGTCAGGTGCGGGGCAGGAAATGGAAGCACAGCTCAAGTAGGCAAGGATGATGGGACATGCACAGGGTCACGGAATAATATTCTCTGGAGCAGAAAGATACTTTTAAGCTTTTGGAAGAAATGTGATAAATATTTCACAAGCCTGCCAAAAAAAGCAGAAGGTGAAGTAGTTATTTATTATCCAGAGACCTCCATATGGTTGCTTTCCTCCTATGCCAGGAATGAGGGGGAAAAAAGATCTTTTAACTTACTTTTATACTGTTTTTTTTTATTGTTTGCTGTGATTAAATTGGGTTTGAACTGTCAAAAAGCTCTGATAAATAAATAATGGGTGTTTATGTAACTGCAGATTCAGCTCCAAGGGCATGGAAAACAGGTAAAGAGAATGAATTTTATCTGGCAATCAGAAACTCAGAAAACAAAGGTATTTACCCATGGTCAGGCGGGTGTAGATCTTATTATTATTATTATTATTATTATTATTTTGTAGTTCTAGATATCAGCATTCTACTCACTATAGTCTCAGATTGTCTCCTTGAATCCTTGTTTCTTTATTGCACACAAGGGGTCAGTATTTTAAGCCAGAGGAAGGACATCTAACTATGCCAGCGGCAGGATGCCGGGGAAGAGCGGCAACCTTCTAAAAGTGACATTTTAACTAAATCTTGGAGAGCAAATAAAGAAATGGCAGAGGTAGTGCTCCCAGAGAGACCCCAATAAACAGGGTCCCAGGCAGAGAGAACAGCATGGGCCAAGGTGAGAAGGGGCCTGGCTTTGGTGGTGCTGCAGGAATTGCATATGGCTCACTGTGGGTGGCGTGTGCTATGTCAGACTTCTGTGTCGCTGAGGGTGGACAAGACACAGCCAACTAAAAGCACTGAGAGGTCAGCTTGCTTGGGCTCAAAATTTGACTCTGCTGTTCCTAGATGCATAACCCAATGCAATGCACTTGACCTAAGTCTCAGTTTCTTGGTTCGTAAAATGAGATGATGATGATGATGATGATGATGATGATGATAATAATAATAATAATATCTCCTCCTGTGCATTATTAAGAAATAACACATGTAGACTGTTCAGAACACTGCCTACCTTAGCTTAAATAATCAGTGTTACTTCTATATCTTTGTAATTAACAATCCTGGATTTCTGAATTAAGTAGTTAACCTCCATAACTATGCTTCCATATTTTGCCTTTAATGGTGATTGTTGCTAGATCATGCTATTACTGCTACTTGATAGAACTCCAAGTTCTCTTCTGTTGGCTCCAGAGATTCCTCTACTATTCCAGCAAGATTGATTGTCTGCATTACATCTGTTACTTGTGGACTAATAAAAGAACATAATAGGCTTCACATTGAAAAGGATTCACTGACTGGAGACTATAAAAGGCCTTTGTTAATGTTTCTGTGATGTGGTTTAATCAATTTAGCTGAAGCAGGGACTCATATTTTCTGATTTGCAGCTCTCATAGATTAAGCTATTGCATTTCCTTCCATGGAGACAGGCTGTGCCCAGCTCTAACTCTGAGTTGGAAGGAGACAAGTAATTTCATAGACACACCGGCACAGCTATAAGATTAAGAAGTAACACTTTAAATATGTACTTGCCCCAGTTAATAAGAAGTTTGATTTTTTTCTAGGTGCAAAAAATAAAGGTCACATTAAAGACAAGAGTAGAATGGCACATAGCTGACAATCTAGTTCCCTTGTTCAGGGCTACAGAGGAAACAGCAGCGTACTTACAGTTTTCAGGGCTTGCTTATCTTTTGCAAAATTGGTATAATATAAAAGTTGTTTCTAGCATTGAGCAGCATGGGAGGTATTCTCTATGAAATCATGCCATCATCAATATTAAAGCAGGGTTGTAATAATAGTTCTCCCACCCCAGAATCTTTGGGAAGATTAGATTGTGTAATACCTGCAATATGCTTTAAAATAGTGCATGAAACATGGGAAGGCTCAATACGTACCAGTGGTTACCCCCACTAGATGCACAGGGTACATAGGTGGTATAGTTTGGTGATAAAGTTTCAAATCCCCAGCTTATCACTGAGTGCTATGTACCAGTGAGCAGTGATGGAACCTTCCAGTTTTCATGTTCCTTTACTTGCCAAAGACATATGTACATCATTATTTACCTCATACAAGTACATCATTGTCTGGCCTATAGTACATGCTAATTAAATATGAGCTCATTGAAGAGTTATTTTATTGCTAAAAGAATTTAGATTTGCCTGAAAAGTTCAGGATTAATTATACTTTTCAGTTCAATAAAACTTTTGTAGTAAAATAATTCTTTCAATAGTTTTTAGATGTATAAGTTGTTGAAACAAATTTTATTTGTATCTGTATAATAGTCATGGATTCTACATAACTGTCCTGTATTATTCAAATGCTTCTGTTAACTAACTGTTCACCAGACATTACTTAATCATGTTCTCACCTAATTTTTGTGCTTTAGAAGTATAATTTAGGATTATAGTATTTTCCAAGAAAAGAGTCCAGTCACTCTTCACTCTTTCTTCTCCTCTGGGTCTTGGCAGTATTTATGGTTTACTGCTGTTGCATTTGTTTCTTCAATGGGAATGCAGTTTGTGGATATGGATTATTACTGTCAATGTTAGGAGCTAAGACTACACTTCTTTCCCTATTGAGACAGTCAAGAATGTTAATTAGGGGTTCAAGAAACATTTTTAGGCAAATTCTGCCCCCCACCTTATCTAACTTTACCTAACAACCCTCCAAATTGAAAATCTGTACCTGAACTCTACACTGAATCACAACATATAGTTATAGAATGTCAAAAAGGACTAAAACTATAGAACTGCAACTGAGAAGTTTCTATCTTTCCTATAATGTTATTTCCTATAATGTATTATTGATGGGACCTTGGTGGGTGAATTTAATTTTCCTATGGGTGGGAAATCTGTAGAGAAAAAGGTCAGGAGAGATGATTTTGCCAAACAGAAGCACTCTAGGTAGGGGGGTCTGGGCTCCAGCAGGAATGAGCTCATGTCTTCCCCATAGTGGAATAGGAGCTGTGCCACAGGCCTCTCTGTAGGATGATAATGGGTGAGGCATGAAGGAACTGGGCAGAGATGGTTTTCAAAAGCACTGAGCACCTATCACCATGTGGGCATTGAGTCTTCCCTTTAAGACATTCAGGAAAATGACCAGGGATGAGGCAACATAGTATAACTTAGAAGAATGATTGTGTGGGTCTCTGACACTGAATCAGAAGTGATTTGGATTCCAGTCACTCATTTGTTCATGAATGGTTATTGAGAGACTGCGATGGGCCAAGTACTGTGCTTAAACCTACATTGGAGAACAAGAGGGGCAAGATCCCAGCTCTCATGGAGTTTATGGTCTTGTGAGTAAGACAAATTATAAATAAGCAAACAAATTGATGAGCCATATGCTTTCAAAAGAGGTACTATATGTGAGGGTGAGGGTTAGCAAGGCTTCTGAAGCTGAGTGAAATCTGAATGAAGGGAAGCAGCCATCCATCCATCAGTGGGTCTGGAAGTAGAATAGTCATGGTGAAAGTGTCCTCATGTATATGGAACATGAAGCAAGCATGGTCTAGAATGCCAGAGGGCTGGAAAGGCTGGAGAGGAGATACAACTTAAGAGGCAGATAAAGGCAGATCCCATTGAAGGGTGACTTCAGTGTCATGAGAAGCCACCAGGGCTTTAAGCAGAAGAATGTCATGACAGAAAACATATCTTATAAAGTTCTTTCTGGCTGCTGTGGGGACAGGGGCAAGAGTGGAAGCTCATCTCTCTGTTGGGAAGTAGTTCCTACTAAGGGATGACAATTTCCTGTACAAAGGAGATTACCATGGAGATGGAGAGAAGTCTTGGATTCTGGGAAGATTTTGGAGACAAACCCAAGGTCTTGACAACCAATCAAAGGTGGAGAGTAAGAGAGGAGTTAGGGAATTTATCAGTTGTCTAGATCAGTGGAGTATATGGTGATGACATGAACTGAGAATGGATGGCAGGGCAGAAGGAACAAAGAGATACTTGCAAAACTTAGAGTTCTGTAGTGGCCATGTTGAGTTTGAGATGCCAATTGACATCCAAGTGTAGATGCCAAATTTAAAGTTGGATATTCCAACATATAGCTCAGTTGAGGGAAGAGTCTAACGTAGAAACAGATGGCATAAAAATACAGTTGGTAGCCAGGCATAGTGGTGCACAACTGTAATCCCAGTGGCTTGGGAGGCTGAAGCAGGATGATTGCAAG
Organism: Aplodontia rufa; assembly: GCA_004027875.1. NCBI lineage: Eukaryota > Metazoa > Chordata > Mammalia > Rodentia > Aplodontiidae > Aplodontia > Aplodontia rufa. The sequence goes on from PVKS010010751.1 coordinate 49,973, forward strand.
TTCAAAGACAGCCTGAGCAACTTTTGAACAGGTAATCTCTAAAAACAAAACTATACACACACACACACACACACACCAAACCCTGAAATATTTCATATTCATTTTGGTGATTTTTTTTTACCTTTAGACTCTCAAACAAGTATCATTCTATTTCAAGCCTGCTGTTAAGTATGTATTTCATGACATATTTTTATATCCCCTGTTGGTGTCATAAGTTCTTTACTTCCTGTCTTGTTCAGATTTCTCTATCTCTAGTTCTGTTTTTGCACCTTCAGACCCTAACACAAAGGCAGCTGGTACTCTACAATTCCCCTAAGCTAGGAGTGTCTTAATGGGGACCCAGAAGAATCATCTGAAGAGTTAGACAATAATTTATTTTAGCATGAGCAGGAAGATCCATATTTAGATAATTCTTTTCCCACAGAGTCATTATCTCAGAATGCTTCTGCTGACAGCCTTAGAGATAATAGCATTCAAAATGTAAATAATGAAACAATACACATGGTAATGAGGGAGACTCAGAAAATACAGTAGTAATGAAAAAATAACAAGACAGTGTTTCTAATATTGTAAATACTCAACTTTGCATTAGTGACAGATTATCTCTGTAATGCCAAGCTGAAATAATTTAGAAGCCAATGTAACAAGTGCTGAACATAGAAAGTGTCATTCTAGTGCCAGTTAATGCACTTAGAGAATCAGGCAGGCTCTGAATTATTAGGAGTGTACTAGAATCTGGAATGAGCAGGTCGCTGTGAAGTATAGTGGTGGTGATGTCGTATAATGGCTGACATAGTTTTCAGGGAGGAAATCAGAGACAGAAAAAAGTCTCATCAAGCTGATGGCTGGGCTGGATCCACTGTAAATATATATAAAATCACTGTGACCACTTTGTGGAGGAGGCTGAAACCTGTATGGTACAAACAGGAGAGGCTTATTTGTTTTCCAGATTCATTCTTCAAGCATGCTCAGCTGGATTTCTTTTCCCTGTACCTCTGCTGCCTTGCATTCAGAAACATACTTTTCCAATATTACAAATGTCATGTTTTGCTAATGGAGACTCATAGGAGAGTAGTAAAAGCTTTGGTGTTGTCCAAATTAAGATTCCAATCTCACACTGAATTCACAGCTTCTCACTTCCTGCTGGCTGAAACCCTTTTTCACAATAGAGGGCAGGACTTGTTTTGCTCTCTCCTTCTTCCTTGCGCTTTACTTCAACCCCAGACACCACCTCTCAGTGTTCCAGGGTCAGGAAAGCAGGTAAAAGACTAAAGGGAGTCTCCTGATGCTTGGAGGTACAGGACTTGAGCACCAGCGCCCTGTGTGGAGTGGAAGTCCATGTGCTGGCTTCCTGGAGCAACACATGCACAAGGTGCCTTGGAAACCCTCTGAGAACTCTGATTTGGGCCTGTTCTTCCTGAATCTCTTGAGGTGCCCACCGTTGCAATAAGATCCTTATAACTTCTTTTGGCTAGGTTGCTATGATCTAAGAAGCCTCCTCCTTGAGTAGGGTACTATCCACATCCTACCACCTAGAACCTGTGACTATTTCCTTACCTGGGAAACGCGATTTTGTAGATGTAGTTAAGCTAAGGATCTTAAAATGCAGAGAGACTCATGAATCATTTTAGTGAGACTAATTTCATCAAGAGTTCTTATAGAGGGAAGCACAAATGTCAGAGTCATAGAAGGATTTGAGGATGAAAGGAGATTTGCATTGCTTCAGACTACAAAGTTTGCAGTAATTTATTACAATAGCAGTAGGAAATGAATACAGGGACCTTAGTGTTGGCTTGGATTTTGCCTTTCAGGCTGAACTGGCCAAATTATAGTAACAAGTTGCTCTCACAGCTGTTCTCTCTCTTCATCTTTGTGTAAATGCTCCAGCCAATCTCTCATCTTCAGAATTCTGAAGGCAGAGGCATGCACTGGTCTTAAGGGACCCAGTTTTCCACAAACTCAAGGCAAAACATGTAGAATTCTCTCCGGGATTTTCTCTCCATAGTATTTGAGCTGCACCTTGCAATCACTCACATGAAAGAGAAATGTGTGACTTATCTTCCTGCTCTTCTGATTATCACTAGTTGTTGCTGGAACATTCCCTCCTACATTTGTGCAGAAAACACTTTATACCTTGTTCAATGGAAAAAAGTTTCAGTGTGCCTAAGACTTGGTGATTCTAAATCTAAGACTCCTGTAGGGTTTTCAATATACTTTTCATGTAAACTCTGTAGTGTTTGGAGGTGAGGACTGATTTTTTTCAACCCTTAATAGTTTATAGGGGTGCACTTAGCAGCTGGTTTTTAGAATGTGAGGTTATTATTTTCCTCTTAACCTTTTAAGAATTACTCTTCAATTCCAGGGTAACAGGAAAAGTTCCATTTAATACTTTGTGGAACAATTAGCATGCCATGCTCAAGACTGACTTTCTGAATGGGCAGGATGCCCTGGGATTTGGGAGTACTGGGAGAGTTGTTGCTATTTAAAATACACATTTTTGTGCATAAAATTCTTTCTTTGAGGTATAGTCTTCTAGGTTAGAAATTTGCATGTTATAGTACTTTTTAAAAACGTACCAAAGTGGGATTGTGCATAACTGAGCAAGGGTCAATCTTTCCTCCTGCCATGTTTATCAAATTTAATATAACAATATACTTCTAGTGTCCAGTACAGTGTCTTGAACAAAATGGACTCAACACATGGTTGTCAACTTACTGAACGAATAACCATATTGTTTCATCCATTTGGGAATGAGTAAATAATCTGTGAGTTCCTCCAGTAAGGTCAGATGTACAGCCTAGTTTGTGAAGGGCTATGTGGAAGGAATATTAACATTATAAGATGCTCTTATAAACCTAGACAGCTCAAAGAACACAGGAGTGCTGGAGGTTGGAGAGGGACAGGCAGAAGGGGGAATGAGACTCTGTGGATAGACTCCCCTGCTTTGGGCTTTTCTACCTGGTTTGACTGATTGCTATGAACATGTAAATTCTTTAGCACATTTTTTATACCATAGGTAGAGCAGTAATAAGAAGGCTTTTGGTAAAATAGAATACCTTAAAAATAATTATGTTTTTTTCTACCACCAAATGAAAGACCAAATCTGTGTCTTGACATGGGGTATTGCATCTGGCATTCAGTCATTTGAGAGTCATTTTGGTAAAAACTCTGTATCATTGGAAATTATGGCAATACAAATCTCAACTGAACTTCCAGAGACCACCCAGGGTTTCATACATAAGGGTCCCTGCTTTATGTTAAAAATGAACCACCATAGATGCATTATTCTGTTTTTCTTACTTCTTTTCTGTCCTTTAGTGTAACCTTCTCTCTTGCAATATTTGACATTAAGAGTCCAATTCAGATGATTGGAATGAGTTGAAGATGGAAAACTAAGAATGTTTGTAGTAACTGGGTCTTTCAGAGTGCTCTGACCAGTCAATGCTTAGATTAAATTTTAAAATTAGAAGCACAGTAATAATAAAACAAATGTATAAAAACCAGGCTGAGATATGTACATTTGATTTGCTTTTGAGACTCCCTTATTTATTTAAACTATGATCTGAAGATAGGAATTCATGATGACTAAGTCTTAAAGAAAAATGATTTTCATGGATTGTTTAATTATTCCATGGGAAAAATCCTCATATCTGATTGTATCTATAATTTAATGATATGAAATTGAGTTAAAAGTTTTTGTTGGTAACATTAATAAAGATTTAATTTATTTCACATCTTTTAAAATTAACTAGAAATATATTCAGTATAGTTATGCATTTTGGCTAATTTAAGCTTATCTTAATCTATTTATGCATCAACAATTTAGAAATATTCAAATGTAATGAAGAAGACATATCCCTAGAGTAATACCAAATATGGCAAATGCTTTCTTTGAAGATGAAAAATGCTCTAGTCTTTCCATTTTACAAGATATGTTTTTGTTAGTGCATTATTATTATACATAACAGTGGGATTCATTTTGACATATGTGTAAATATAGTTTCCTATATTCAATCCCCAGTACTTCCCCATTCCTTCCACTCTTGCATCCCCTGATTTCCTTGCTCTACTCTGTTGATCTTTCTTATATTTATTTGTTTATGTTTTTATTGGTGCATTATAGTTAAATACAAAATTGGGATACTTTGTGATGTATTTATACATGTATATAGAATAATTAGGTCAACTTAATTCCCCAGTTTTTTTTCTTTCCTTCCCCCTTCTCCATCTTCTTTGGTCCCCTGCCTCTACTCTACAAATCCGCATTCTATTTTCATTAATTTCCCCCTTTTTATTTCTTTTATCTCCCCATATGGGAGAAAATATATGACTCTTGACTTCTGATTCTGGCTTATTTCACATAGTCAGCATTAAGTTCTCCAATTCCACCCATTACCAGAAAATTATATAATTTCATTCTTTGTAATGATTAAATGAAACTCTATTGTGTATATACTACATTTTCTTTATTCATTAGTTTATTGACAAGCCCGTAAGTTTATTCCATAGTTTGATTACTTACTGTGGATCATGCTGCAATAAACATTGGTATGCATATATCACTATAGTATGCATATATCACTATACTATTCTTTTGGATAAACACCAAGGAGTGGGATAGCTGGAATGTATGTTGGTCTATTCCTCATTTTTAAAGGAATCTCCATATTGCTTTCCAAAGTGGTTGTATTAATTTATAGTTCCACTAACAATGTATACTTTTTCCCACCACATCCTCATCAGCAATTATTACTATTTATATTATTGATGATTGTCACTCAATGTAGTTTTGATTAGCATCTCTGATTGAAAAGGCTGTTGAACACACACACACACACACACACCATATTTACTAACCATCTGTATTTCTTCTTTTGGTGTTTTTAGATCTTATGCTCATTTATTGAATGGGCTACTAGTTTTTTATGTTAATTTTTAGTTCTTTATATATTTGGGTTATTAATTCCCTGTTGGAAGAAGAGTAGTTGGCAAAATTTTTCTCCCATTATGTAGGTTCTCTCTTTTGTCTCTTAATTGTTCTCTTTGCTGTGTAGAAGCCTTTTAATCTAATGCCATGCTGCTGATTGATTCCTAGTTGTATCACGGAAGTCAGTGCCTGTGCCAGTATGTTGGAATGTTGACCACACATTTTCTTTTAGGTATTTCAGTGGTTCTGGTCTAATTTATATGTCTTTGATTCACTTCAAGGTGATGTTTGTGCTATAGCTCTGTAGTATGATTTGTAATCAGGTACTTTATAATTTTTACCCTCATAGATTTATTAGTTACTGTTTTTTGAAGATGTGAATTAAGTAATTTTCTTAATTTCAATCTCAAAAGATTCATTTTTAGAGTAAAAGAAAGCTACTTATTTTTATATGTTAATCTTATATACTGATACTTTGCTGAATTTGCTTATCAGATTAAGAAGTCTTCTGGTGGAGTTTTTTGGATCCTATAGAATCATATAATCAGCAAACAGAGATAATTTGACTGCTTTTCTTACTTTTATTCTTTAATTTCCAGAATATATTATATAAGAGTGATGAGAGTGGACATCCTTGTCTTGTTCCTAATTTTAGGGGAAATGCTTTCAGTTTTTCTCCATTCAACATAATGTGACCTTTGCGTTTGTCATTTATAGTTTTTATGATGTTGCAATAAATCCCTCTATTCCTAGTGTCTTCAGTGTTTTAAACATGAATGGGCATTGACTTTTGTTGAAGGCTTTTTCTGCATCTATTGTATGGTCATATGATTTTTTACCTTGAATTCTATTTATGTGATTAGTTACATTTTTTGATTTATGTATTTTGAGCCACACTTGCATCCCTGGGATAAATCCAACTTGATCATGGTGCACTATCATATTATTGTGGTTTTGAATGCAGTTTGCTAAAATTTTATTAAGGATTTTTACATCTATATTCATAAGGGATATGTTTTCTTTTCTTCATGTGCCTTTATCTGGTTTTGGTATCAGGATGGTAGCAGCTTCATAGAAGGAGTTTGAGGTTGTACCCTCCCTTTCTATTGAGGAGGATTGTCATTTGTTCTTCTTTAAAGATGTGTTAGAACTCAGCTAAGAATCCATCTGGTTCTGGGCTTTTTCTGGTTGGGTGGCTTTATTATTGCTTCAGTCTCATTGCTTGATATTGGTATCATCAAGTTTTCTGCACAGAACTCATTACAAAAGCAACAACTACTCACCGAAGGGCATCATAACCAAAGAGGAAGAGGGAAGAGTAATCCATCTGAACCAAAGCTCAAGTCCAAAACCTCTGAAAACATGAGGAAATAGGCAAACAATTCTGCCCCCAAAAGTTACAATCACCCAACACAGGATACACAGATATAAAAGAGGATGAAATTCCAGAGAAATAATTTTTAAAGTTGATTATTAAAGTGATTAATGAACTAAAAGAAAATCTAAGAAATAAACTAAGACAGCAAACCATTTCAATAAAGATAGAGAAATTCTGAAAAAAAAAAAAAACCAATCAGAGCACCTGGAAATGAAGGACATAATGAACAAAATAAAAATTTCACTTGAAAGTATCACCAATATATTATAATAGCTAGAAAATGGAACCTCAGGCCTCAACGGGTGTTTGAACTGGAACAGTCAGTAAACACTTAAAAAAAACACTATAAAAGAAGAAGAAAATAAGACCATGATTAGAATACACAAGAACTCTTAGGAAAACATTAAGAGACTGAATTTAATAAACATTAGAATATAAGAGGGCATATAAACACAGGCTAATTGAGATGGACTACATACAGGAGGCACATAGAACCCCAAATAGATAAGATCAAAAAAAAACTTCTCCAAGACACATCATACTCAAAATGCATAATATAAAGAAAAGGAATAGCATATTAAATGCCATAAGAGTAAAACATCAGGTCATATTTAGAGGTAAACTGTTAAGGCTCTCTCTCATTCCCCAACTCAGACTCTAAAAGCCATGAGGGCTTTGAATAAAATAATCCAAGCTCCAAAAGAAAAAAAAAAAAAGCCAGTCAGCCAAAATTGCTTTGTCCAGCATAACTACCATTCAGAATGAAAGAAGAGGTACAAACTTTCCATGATAAAGAGAAACTACAATAATTCATGACCACTAAACTAGCATTTCAGAAAATACTTAAAGAAATACTACACAAAGACAACTTCAAAAATCTCAAATGGATGTAGTCTCAGAAGAGCAATTCAGTAAAAAAAAAAAAAATGGCTAGACATAATAAAATCTTTCCATAATGTCTCTGAATGCAAGTGGTATTAATCCTGAAAGACATAGACTGGCAGAATGGATTAAAAAATAAAACCCAATCATATGTTGTACGCAAGAGATTAATTGCATAGGCAAAGACAACCACAGACTGAAAGCAAAAGAATGGGAAAAGAAATTATATCCAAATGGAGTCTGACAAAGCATATTTCTAGTAAAAATTAATCAGAAGAGACAAGGAAGATCATTATATACTGTTAAAGGGAACACTCAAACAAGAAAATTTAATGATAATAAAATTTATGGTGCAAATTAATAATGAATAATATTACTAACTAAAGAATTTTTAAATTTCATCAGATTCTCCCAATAGTAACATGTTACTTTAATGAGATATCCTAGTTCTGTGACACCAGTTTTAATGCTCATTGGAAAAAAGAAAAATATGAAGCTTTGGATAAAAAATGATTCACAAGTGGTAGATCTGTATGGAGGAAAGAAGAGTGAGGAAAGAAAACTAAAATTAAAAAGTGAGATAATATGTCTATCAAGGGAACAGGACTTTGCAGTTTGGCAGATGGCTTTTTACCTTTGCTTGCCCACTGTTAGTTGTGCATTCTTGGCAGTTTATTAATGCATCACTCCTTTGTTTACTAAACTTTAAAATAACCCCTAGTGTCCAGGTATTTTAGTGCCTAGATTTATACTTTTTTTTTTCAATTTATATTTCTTTTTTAAAATTTTTTTATTTTTGAACAACCATACAAGTTTTTAACAAAATAATATAAAATGTGTATATATTCTGGATATTGCAGTTACCCCCAGGAGTGCCCCCCCCCAATTACCCTCCCTTATCCCGCCCTTCCCCTTCCCACAATATCTCTAAAAAAAGTATTAGGTTGTAAAACATTACATCTTATCTGGATTTAACACATGCTAATTGACCAACTTTCTCACTGTCCAGGGTCTAGTCCCCACCTCCACAGAGGAGTGGAGACAATCGACCCTTAGTTCTCTGGGTTAAGCTGATTTTACTAAGCATGATCTCTTCCATAGCCATCCACTTAACTTCAAAGGCTGTAATATCATTGTTTCTAATTGCTGTGTAATATACCATGGTATAAATGTACCACAGTTTTTGGATCCATTCATCCAGTGAGGGACATCTGGGTTGTTTCCATAGCCTAGATTTATACTTTTGACACAATCAGTGGTAATTATTTTTCCCTTTAAAGAAACTGTTTGAACATGAGTGTCCAAATGGAACCAATTTTAGGGTCGTGTGGTTGTGTGGTTGACTTACTGATTGCGTAATACAACATTTTTAATTTTTGGGATGCAGAATAATCTTTGGAGACTAAAGATATTTTTGAAGAAAGAGAAAACTATTCCTGATTTCCTAAAGTTAATTTATCATTTAAAACACTTTTCTATAGCATGCTTTACAAAAGTTTCAGAAAATAACTGTTATACCAAGTAAATAATTTTGGCATCATTGCAGATATTCACAGAATTATAACATTTAGCGATAGAAGAGGTCTTCAGATTATTCAACTCCATTTTGAAGCTTAGAAAGTCTAAATTTCTAGTTCAAGATTACATCATTACTTATTTGAGAGAGACAAGCCCAGAGCAGCAAAGGTGGAAAGAAGAGGGAAGTACTGATCATTACATTAGGAGTTCATCCTGTGAGTGTATTTCCTTGGCAGGGGGGACTTTCCTGGACGATTTGCAAAAAAAAACAGGACATTGGAGCAATCCATGAAGGGAGAAAGAAGAGGTGTGTCTAGTTCCATTTCATTCCTCATTTCCCAGTGCTGAAATTTGCTCTGTAATAAGAATATGCCCTCGTACCTCCAGAGAGTATGAACGAGCATCTTGGTGTTTGTTTAGCAATTTTGATCCCATGCCCCTGATTGTGTAATTTCATCTA
>PVKS010010752.1:0-59019 GCA_004027875.1 Aplodontia rufa
ATAAACAAATAAAGTAAGAACAAAAAAAAAAAAACAGATGAAAAAAAATTAGCACTCTCTCACACTGTCTTTAAATACATTAAAAAAAAACAAAAAACGGGGGCTGGAGGGGTTGCTCAGTGGTTATAGCACTTGCCCAGCATGTGCAAGTACTTGGGTTCAAACCCCAGCACCACGTACACAACGACATGTCTGAGCAACGAAAGTCCATGAAAAATAAATAAAATTGATTCCGTCTTTCTCTCTCTCTCACTGCCCTTCTCTCTTAAAAAAAAAAAAAAATTGATTCTAAAAAACAAAACAAAAATGCATTTTAGAAAACAGTGATGATACCAAATATTGGTGAGGATTCATGAAAGCTAAGCCACTTGCACAAGGCTGGTGCACCCTCTCCAGAAAACAGCTGGCAGATCCGTGCCACAGAAGGCCGCATTGCAGCAAGAGGAGCAGTGGGGCCCAACTGGGCTGAAAGGCAGGGCTGAGAGCCTGGGGACAGAGGCAGGGTGGTCACAGCTCCTAGACGAGGTCTAATAAAGGACCACTGCCAGGAGAAACAAGCCCAGAGAGCTGCATCTTCAATTGAGTCTTGATCAGCACAGAGTCCTATTAACCCCAGCAGAGGCCGGGGAAAGACCCAGCCAAGAGGAATGGGGGTCTCAGTCCTGCCTGGGCTCACCAGTCACACTGGGCATCGAATGGAATAGGCAGAGGGTCTTCCCCTAGGAGTTGGCAGTTAGCCCTAGAGTAAGCTATGTCCAGTCCCACACTATAAATCTTCAAAGCAAGTCCTGAAAGAATTATACTGTTGCTTTTAACTGAACTATATGGAAGAACAAAGCTCATGAACATTTATAGGAATTTAAAAAAATCCAACCATGGGGGTGTATGCCTATAATCCCAGCAACTCTTAAGGCTGGGGCTGGAGTGGTGGCTCAGCGGTTATAGTGCTTACCCAGCATGCGTGAGCACACGGGTTCAAACCCCAGCACCCACATACATAACTAAGTGTCAGAGCAACGAAAGCCATGTGAAAAACTCAGTAAAAATTGATTCTCTCTGTCTCTCTCTTACTGTCCTCTTAAAAAAACAAACAAAAAAATGGCTGAGGCAAGAGGATCAAAAGTTCAAAGCCAAATTCAGCAATTTAGGGAGACCCTGTCTCAAAACAAAACAAAACAAAACCAAAAAAAGGCTGGAGATTTGGCTCAGAGGTTAAGCACCTCTGAGTTCAATCCTTGGTACAATAAATAAATAAATAAACTAGCACCCAAGGAGGTAAAATTCACAATGAAATACAAAATATATTACCAGGCAGGCAAAGAGGCAGGAAAACAGGAACCATGATGAGGAAGAAAAACCAACCAAATATACAATTATCATATATATGTAATATCACTCAGCAATTCCACTCTAGGTATATGCTCAAGGAAAATAACCCATGTCCACACAAAACCTCACACACAAAGGTTCACAGCAGCTTCATTCACAGGGGCCAAATGGTGCCAATGATCTAAAGGTCCACCAAATTAATGGATCAAGTGTGGCTTGTCTGAATGATCAGATGGTATCTGGTAGCACAAAGGAATGAAGTTCTGCCACACACTATCAACTGGATGAACTCTGAAAGTAAGCACTATGCAAAGAAGTCAGACGCAGAGGCCACTGTATCATTCCACTCACATGAAGGGTCTTGAACGGGCAGACCTAGGTTAGTGGTCGCCTGGACTGAGGACAAAGAATGGGCAAAGGCTGCTACTGGGTACAGGGCTTCTTTTAAGTCAGATGAAAAGGTTCTAAAATTGACTTACACAGTCCTGTAAACATACTAAAGAGCACAGACAGGTTGGGATGTGACTCAGTGGCAGAGCACTTGCCTGACATGCACCAGGCCCTGCGCTCAATCTCCAGCACCAAAAAAATAAAAAGCACTAACCTGAATACCTTAAATGGGTAAACCAATGCCACAAGACTGCCACAGATATAATAAAAAAGTATTATGACTGCATTCCGCATGCTCAAGAAGCTAGGCAGGGGCTGGGGACGTAGCTCAGCGGTAGAGCGTGTGCTTAGCATGTGCACAGTCCTGGGTTCAATCCTCAGCACTGCCCCTACCAAAAAAAGGAAAAAAATAAATTAAAAAGTAGAGATATGGAAGATATAAAAAATACCCAAGAACTTCTAGAGATGGAATTACACTGGAGACACATTAGATGTGAATAACAGCAGAATTACACTGTAATAGAAAGATCCAACCACCCAACACAAAGCAAGGAGAGAAAAGAAATTTTAAAACCAACAAATGATCAAGGCTGTGGGCCAACTTCAAGCTTTAACTGGAGACCTCCACAGAAAAACAGAGGGGCAGAAAAAGCACATGAAGAAATAATGTACCAAATCTCCCAAATTTCATAAAAACTATAATTCCACAGAGCAAAGCAGGTCAATGAATAATAAGCACAAGAAATGTGAAATAAACTATTCCAAAGCATATTATGATCAAATTCCTCAAAACCAATGAAGAAAAAAATCTTATAGAAGTAAGGTAGCAGGATGCAAACTTTTAACACACAAAACATAGATAATTAGCAGATATCATGAAGGAGAAAACCCCATTCACAACAGATGCAAAAGAAATAAACCATTCAGGAATGGACAGGAAATGTTTAAAATTCACAAGACGACAATCACAAAATACTCTTGGAATGTCTCAACATCATCAAGATGTCAGTTCACTGAGACCAACACTGGATGTAGCTGTGTGACCCTGCACAGAATGGCAAGTTTGAGTCCAACCTAGGCAGCTTAGTTGAGACCCTGTTTCAAAATTTAAGTAAGGGCTGGGGATGTAGCCCAGTGGTAGAGTGCTTACTTAACAAGTGCCAGGCCCTAGGTTCAACCCCCAGTATCCCCCAAAACAAAATTAAGTTAAAATTGCAATGAGCTTTTCAGTGGAGCTAGACAAGTTGGTGCTAAAGTTCACTTGGAAAAATCAACAGGTGAGAACAGCTGGGAAAACATAGAAGAGGAAGAGCTCTGAACAGGACCAGCCCACCAGGTAAAAAAAACACACTGTGAAGCCCATCACTAAAATGGCACAGTGCTGACACCTAGGGAGATTCATCGGTGGACTAGATGGGAAATCCAGACTTTCAATCACACAGCAAGCCCCCATCTGTGACAAAGTGGCATGTCGCATCACTGAGACAAAGCTAGTGCCTTAACACATAGCTCTGAGACAAGTGGGCAGTCAAATTCCAAATAAATCAGATCTAAATATAAAGCTAAAGGGACAGAAGGACCTTGTGCATCTCCAGAAGGACTGCCCTGAGACAGTGAGAATGCACAGCCTGCGACCATGGGGAAGTATCCAGAGCCCACCACAGTGCTCTCAGAAAGGGGCAATTCTTCAAACATGCGAACATCATAAGGCAAGCTGGAAATATTCCAGATTAGCAGCAGAGACACAGCAACCAAATACAGTGCCTGACCCTGGATCAAAACCTGTTCTTGGAAGGGAAACTGCCCCAAGGGTGCCCCGGGTCACAGATCTAACCAAGTCCATGCGTCTCTTGCTGACTCCTCTTGCCTTTCTTTCTTTTTTTCCTTCTTTTTTAGAGAGAGGGACAGTGAGCGAGAGAGAGAGAGACTCAATTTTATTTCGTTTTTCATGAGGCTTTTGTTGCTCCGACACTTCATTGTGTACGTTCTGCTGGGTTCGAACCCCCATCCTCATGCATGTGAGGAAATGCCGTAACCACTGAGCCTCTACTCCAGCCCTCCTCTTGCTGTTTTAGCTTTATTCCTTCTGAGCCACTCCCTTGGATTTCAGAAACAGGCCTGGTTGATGAGGATCTTTATGACAAGAGACAGAGACTGTCCCCAAGCAACAGACAGCCTCTCAGAACAGCTCCACAGGCAAACCAAGGCTGCCCTCCTTGCAGGAGTAATCTCACCATGTGAACAAAATCGCCCCCTCAAGAGCTGGCTGACCTTCCCAGAGCCTCCCAGAAGGCCTCCCAGGGCCTGACTCGGATGATCCAGTCTGTAATCCTCCAGCCCTTGCCTTCACTCCCTGCTCTATAAAACCTCAATCTGCTCTTCCTGGTGTGGACACGCTGACTAAAAGCTCTTTTCCTGCTTCTCACCACTGCTCTTCTCTGACTGGCATGCTGGACATGTGGCAGAGCCTGGTCTGTTGGGACTACTAGGACCAGGGCCTTCACCCAGATTATTCTACACAAGAGAAGTGCTACAGTCAACACAGGTGTGGTGATGTACCTCACACTGTGAACTGGGGTGAACTGCTGTGGTAACACTTATCCTCATGGGGCTCAGAAATAAAACCACACATAAGAAAGGGAAGAGAAAGGGCTGGAGATGTAGTTCAGTGGTAGAGCAATTGCCCAGCAGTGGCGAGGCCCTTGGGATTCCATCCCAAGCACCGTAAAAACAAACAAACTGGAGGGGTGGGGACTAGAAGAGAGAACACATGACAGCAGTGACATGTGTGCCACAGGTGAACCTTGTTAGAGGATAGTCCAGTGGTTCCTGAACTGTTTTTATTTTTGCAATTCTTCGTAAATTTGAATTATTCTATCAGAAAGCCTACAGCAAGAGTAAGCTACTTCATGGGTACTGGATGGCAGAGATTAAACGACCTCTCTGCAGCCTCCCCACACACCCTCCTGGCTGAGGTGACACCTCCCATCCATGCCCAGGATGCCTCCTGAGCACCACTCCTCCTGCTTTCTCCTCCTTCCCTTGCATGCCAACATGTTTAGCCTCAGCAGACTGCCCCAAGCCCACTCCTACAGCGCCTGTCCACCTCCCTCACCCTGGCCCGCTGGGTGGCACACTAACCCTTTGTCCACCACCAACCCATGCTCCAATTCCAACACAATACGACTGTCACTTACCTGGTGCTATTCCAGGTGCCAGCAATAAAGCAGAAAACCCAATTCCCCACAGTGCTTCTCTTCTCACCAACAACCTAAGTTTTCTGTTTCTTTGTAGTCTGTGTTCTTTTTGTTGACATAATGGACGTACAACAAAGAGTGGCTGAGCTGGTAAGTCCCTCATGTCAAACACTATGTCCAATACACTGCAAGTGTGAGCGCATCTTTGTTGAATAAGGAATAATAATAGTGTGGTACGATAAAAAAAGACACTGGCTTTGGCACCCAGTTCCAGGCATAAAGACCCCAAAACGCTTGGAATTTCCTTAGAGATAGGAGTGTTTTCTGTTACACAGCAGGAACCCCTTCCGAATGAGGAAACTCTTAGGAAGGAGGACTGATCCTAGACACAGCTTTAGGATGGGGACTGGTTGCCAGAAAGACCAAGCCTTGATTAAAGGTATGGAACTTCCAGGCCCCCTGCCCTACTTGTGGTGGGGAGGGGAGGAGGGAGAGGGATTGCACTCGCTCTCCAGCAGCCAGTGGTTGAACTAGCCAGGCCTATACCACAAAATCTCCACAAATGCCCCTGAAGAGGGCTGCAGGAGCTTCTGGGGTGGTGAGCACATCCACGTGGGGGAAAGGCTGGGGACAATCTCCTCCACTTGGGGACCCTTTCATCTGACCACCTGGCTATGCATTTGTATCCTTTATAATACTATAAACTGCAATAGTAAGTGCATCATTTTTCCTGAGTTTTGTCTTTTTAGGAAATTATCAAACCTGAAGGGGGACAGTATGAGAACGTCCAAACTTACAGCCAAAGGAGATGGAAATGTGGGTATTCTAGAGACCCACAGTGAAGGTGATCTGTGGGACTGAACCTGTCAGTGGAATGTTGCAGGCGGCCATTGTTTAGGACTAAGCTCCTGCACTGGGGCCCAAGAGACCACACTAAAAATGAAAATGGAGCCACCAATGCGAAGACTGCTTGCTGTAGGACCTTCTGAGAAACAGGCCAAATTCCCCCAGTTTTAATCGTTACCAAACGTAACCTCAAGTTAACATCAGTTATTCTACTGTTCTGTCTTATGAGGAAAGCTACTTTATAACGACCAATCACAACATATTCATTGTCTTTTCCAGCTGATCTCTATTTACACAACCAATCTCTGCTCAGTCCATCATTGAAACTCTTCTTCTATGCTATGGAATGCATCAACACCTGATTCTAGAATGGAAAATAAGGCCCACTGAGATCTCCAAACTGTTGTTAATTTCATCCTCTGACAGGAGTTTGATGCTCACTCTGGGTAGTGCCAAGAGGACTGAACTGCTGGACAAATAGTATTACGGAGAACTAGAAGGTCAGGGATTATTACACACACTCTCCAAGTATTTTAAGAGAGACCATGTTTGTGTATTTATGATTTCCATCTGTGAATTATTTGGCAAATGTTTTATAGTTTCCTTATCTTAGAATAGTGGTAATAGAAAAACAAAACATATCTATTTGGATAAAAGTAAAGAAAACAGGGCTGGAGCAATGGCTCAGTAGTTTCAGTGCTTGCCTGGCAAGCTCAAGGACATGGGTTCAAACCCCAACACCATGTACACAAAAAAGTGCCAGAGCAACAAAGGCCACATGAAAAACTAAATAAAATTTGATTCTTTCTCCCTCTCTCTTTAAAAGAAAAAACAAAGTCAAGGACAGAGAGGTGGAGTACTCTTTTAATGTTTCTATTTTAACTATACCTGGTATTTTTAACGTAAAGGCTTAAAAAAAACAAAAAACAAAAAACCACCAACCTAAAATTTCTCCAATTCCGATGAAAATTCCAGAAAGTCCAATGAGGCTTTTCTCTTCTGTTCCAAACCTATTTATAGCACCAATACAGGTTCCATAAACACCAGAGAAGAAAGTCAATTCCAGACCTTCAGGGAAAGAAATCAAGATTTAATTTAATTTTACATTCACATCCTTCTTTTCTAGTTTTTATGTCTAATAGTATTTGAGCTACAGACACATAAAACAAAATTAACTGAGACAGAAATGTTACTCCCCAGAGGAGCACACCGTGCGCTACAGAACTGATGAAAAGCACGTAGCCACATCTATGGACCAAATGCTTGCACGCACCAAAGACATGCTGCAACCCCGTTCCCAAGCTTGATGGAGATGCGGCTTTGGGAGGTAACTGGGTCAGCAGGGCAGAGCCCACATGATGGGCGAGTGTCTTCATGTGAAGAAGGCAACAGAGTGCTGACTTCCTGTCCACTGTGTCAGCCACAAGAGCACCTAGCAAGAGGATGGCCATATAGAAACTGGAACCTCACCCAACTGGCACCCTGATCTCAGACTTCCTAGCCTCCAGAACTAGGAGAAATCAATGTCTGCTGTTTAAGCCACACGGCCTGAGGTACTCTGCTACAGTGGTTCAAGCAGAGGCACAGGATGGCAGCTGCCACGCGTTTCAGACAAAAACAACTCAAATGAACCTGTGACCGCGCAGACAGGATGGGCAGAGGAGCTAATAACACAAATTTGTAACAGTGAATGCTAACCCACTCATTATCGAACAGGAGCATTCCTACCCCTACTGGATTCTGTGTTTATGTTATCCACTGTTCTTAAACACACAATAACTTCTAGGTTCAATCCCCAGCTTAGCATCTCCCAATGAGGTTGTCACTTAAACCTTTTATTTTCTAAGAAAAGAAAATTAGAGCAAATCAATAGAAGAAGACCTTCATTCCTTAATGCTACAAAATCTTAATGTGAATTTTAAAGCTGTTAAGTATTTACTCTATTTCTTCTATAACGATGAACATAAAATCAAAAGTAATCAGGGGCAGTGGCACACACTGGGGCGGGGGGGGGGGGGCCTGAAGCAAGAGGACCCAAAGTTAAGCAGCCAGCCTGGCAACTTAGTGAGACTCTGTCTCAAATAAAATAGAATTTAAAAAAGGGCTGGGGAAGTAGGTCAGTGATAAAGTGCTTGCCTAGCATGTGTGAGACTCTGGGGTTCATCCCCAGTGGGGGAAAAAAACAGAAGTATGAAATGGCATTCAAGCACTTTCTAGAAGGAAACAGATGTCCTCACTGTCCTGAAGACCCAAGAGTGCTCCACCCGTGACCACGTCACATTGCCACATGCTTCTATTTCATACATGAGATCTCTGCACACAAAAGCTAGAATCCTTCCTGGCTGTTCTCTGTAGGGTTCCCACGGCTGAGGAACTCTGAGTCCCGGTTTTCCAGCCCTTCAGTAGAACTGGGGCTGGCCTTGAGATCTGCAGTGATGCTGGGGGTGCTATAAGAAGGTTTGGTGGTTTTCCTTGTTGTGCTTTTGGGGCCTTTAGCTACTAGTAAGTCTGTCTCTCCTGCCATATCATAGATCTCAAGGAGGGGGTCATGCAGGTGAGACCACACGGAGAGCCACCAACCCACAGTCTCTCATCTGACCCTGGCCAGGCTCCAGACATATGGATGAAACTGGTCTTGGAAATTCTAGCCCCAGCCATCCTCTGAAAGGAGTCACAGGGGACCCCAAGTCATTGATGTCATCAGAAAAGCCACTGAGCTGAGCACAGCCAAAGCACAGAAGTGCAAGAAACAATTACGTGGCTTTTGCTTCCAGTCCTACAGTCAGTAAGCAGCCGAAGAAAAGTGAAATGGCAGTTCCATTACCTGTGTAAGCAGTGGTGACGCTGAGGAAGAGCATCTCCTTGGTAACACACAACCTGAGAGACTTTTCTGTGAAGAAAAACATTCAGGAGTACTTAGGTGGGTTTAACCAATAAACCAAAGCTCCACAGCATCCCTCATCAACAATGTCGGCTAAGAAATACTCTTGGACGGAAGTTAAATTTTAGGATTAAAATGCTTAAGGTATGAACTAAACGTGCCCAATAAATAAAATGTTTAATTCAAACAATTAAATAGACACTAGAGTCACATTTTCCTCAATAGATTTTCTAGCTCTTGTAACAAAAACCACAAAGTACTTCAACAGACATGACTAAGGGTAAAAAGGGTTGGCTTCTTTAAGGAAGTCAAGCTGGCCCAGCGCAGACTTCCCTGGGAAATATAATGGAACAGTTCTCAGGTTGGGTTCAGGGGAGCTGGGGAATGTGCCAACCAGCCCCTTCCCGAGACTCTGTCTGTGGACCCCAGGGCTGCCGCTTCAGTTCTCACTTTAACGTTTGTCTGTACACTGCGTGGTGAGTTGAGATCGGCCATGGAGAAAGCATTTCTAAAACTTCACACTTTTGACTTTTTTAAACCTGCTCACCTTTCATAACTTAAGGACCACTAATCTAGTATACTAAACTCATAGTGGACACAGATTTAGTCCTTTTTCAACTGCTGACTACCCAGCTTTAAAAATCATACTGTCCTGGCCTGGTATGATGATGCACACCTGTAAACCTAGTGGCTCCATGAGGCTGAGGCCCTAAACAACTTAGCAAGACCCTGTTTCAGAATAAGAAATTTTAAAAAAGGGGCTGGGGATATGGTTCAGTGGTTAAGTGTCCTAGGGTTCAATCCCTGGTTAAAAAAAATAAGTAAATAACAAAAACGAACCACTGTCCCTGAGTCTGTGTGCAAAATGACAGAAAATTAGAACAAATGCAATAATACCACATATACTAAGTATATATGAAGAAATACTAACTACATAATGAAAAGATACAGAAATAACACTGAAATATGTTAAGAATATGTGGTAAGAAATTTTAGCTGGGTGCAGTGGCACATGCCTGTACACCCAGAGAGGTTTGGGAGGCTGAGGCAGGAGGATCACAAGTTCAAAGCCAGCCTCAACAACTTAGCAAGGCCCTGTCTCAAAATAAAATATAAAAAGGGCTGGGGATGTGGCTCCGTGGTTAAGTACCCCTGAGTTCAATCCCTGGTACCAAAAAAAAAAAAAAAAAAATTCTGATACAGAAATTTTAACCAATCATTTTCAAGTATTTCCAGGAGAAAACATATAATCAATACAAAGATTTTTAAAACTTTTTCTTTTTTCTTTTTTGGGTGGAGGGGATTAAAACCCAGGGCTTCATGCAGTTTTGACAATGAGTAGTATCCCCAGCCCATTTTTTAAAATTTTATTTTGAGACAGGATCCCACTAAGTTGCTGAGGCTAGCCTGGAACTTTGATCTCCTGCCCCAGCTTCCCAAGTAGCATTAAAACTTTTTTTTTTTTTTTTAAAGAAGAGAGGGACAGTGAAAGAGAAAGAGAATCAATTTTATTTAGTTTTTCATGTGGCCTTCGTTGCTCCACATTATTGTGTATGTGGTGCTGGGGTTTGAACTCACGTACTTGCTGTAACTGCTGAGCCACCGCTCCAGCCTCGCATTAAAACATTTTTAATTAAAAAAATTACATTAGCAAAGCATAGTCACTTAAGAACAATCAAAAGACTTAGCTAACAATAAATTCTAAATTGTCATCTATTGTGATACTATAATAGTGGGTCACACATCATTACACACTTGTCCAAACCCATAGGACACACACCAAAATGAGCCCTAATGTAAACCATGGTCTTTGGGTGACGATAATATGCCAGGCAGGTTTACTGACTATAACAAACACACCACTCTGGTGGGAGTCAACAATAATGGGGGCTATGCATGTCTAGGGCTGGGGATTTAAAAACTACTATGTGTTCAATTTTGCCATCAATCTAAAATAACCTAAAACACAGACATACACATCTATTTGCAGAAACTGATGAAGTGGTCCTAAAATTTGTATGGAAATTCAAGGGAAACACAAAAGTGAAAACAATCTTGAAAAAGACCCAAGCTGGAGGCCTCCCACCCTCCAACATACAGCAATCAGCACAGCACAGCACTGGCTCAGGGACGATGCGTGCACATCTAGAAATAAATCCTCGCATTCACAGTCAGTTTTCAGCATGGCGGCAGCATAATTCAATGGGGAGAGACCAACTGGATACCCACTGGACTCCTATCTCATGCACAAACTCAGGATGCAGGACAGACCTAAATGTAAGCAAACTACAGAACTCTTAGAAGAAAACACAGGAGTAAACGTTCATTCCCCAAAATAGGCAAAAACTTCTCTTAGGACACCAAAAACACATACAACAAAAGAAAAATACAGTTAAATCAGACTTCATTGATTAAAAATTTTATCAAAACCACAATATCACCTCACTCCTGTTTACCATGGTTATTATAAAAATAGACATAAAGATAACAAGCGCTGGGGAGGATGTGGAGAAAAGGAAAACCTTGTGTGCTGTTGGTGGGAAGGTAAATTAGTACAGCAGTTATGGAAAACAGAACAGAAGTTCCTCGAAAATTTAAAAATGGAACCACCACATGACCTAGCAATCACAGTCCTGCTATGCATCCAAGGCAACGAAATGTGCATCCTGAAGAAATGCATGCTTTCCCAAACTTGCTGCAGCACCATTCACAACAGCCAACGTGAGAGACACCAGGCAGAAAAATGTGACATGCACACACCTGAAGCCCATTTACTTTAAAAAAGGAAATCCTGCAACGTGGGACAATACAGGAAAACCAGGAAAATATTACACTAAGGAAATAAGCCAGGCACGGAAAAACTCCACCACATAATCTCACTATATGTGGAAACTAAACAAGCTGAACTCATAAAAGCAGAGAAGAGAATGGTGGCTGTCCATGGCTTGTCAGGTGGCAGAATGAAGAGCTACTGGTTAAAGGCTATCAAGTTCCAGTTAAGCAGCACAAGTAAGTTCTGCAGAGCTGAGGTACAACTTGGTTGGTAACTACAGTTAACAGTATCGTGCATCTGAAATTTGCTAGAAGAGTAATTTCAAATATTCTCATCAAAACGTGATAATTACATGAGATAATAGAGTATGTTAATTACCTTGATTGTGGTTGTCAATTTCATATTATAATCTTTAGAACACTGTATTTCACAAATATACATTAATTTTTTGTTTGTCAATTATACCTCAATAAAGCTGGAGGGAAAAATTTTAAACTTTTGTGCTTTAAAAGATACCATCAAGAAAATGAAAACCCACATGGGAGAAAATGCTTGCAAATTACATATACAAGACACTTTTACCTAGCATATACAAAGCACTTTCACAATTCAGTAGAAAACAATTTGATTTAAAAATGGTGAAGGAACTGAGTAGATAGCTCTCTCAAGAAAGATATGCACAAATGGCCTAAAAGCATAGAAAATATGCTCAACATCAGTAGCCAAATCACGGTGCAGATCAAAACTATAATAAGCTATCACTATCACGGCACACCCACTAGCATAGCTTAGTTAAAAAGACAAAATAGTCACAAGGATGTACAAAAACTGGCATTACACTGGCACACACTGTTGGTGGGAATGTAAAATGGGACACTCTGGTGATTCCTACATAGGCTGAGCATCGATCCCACTAGTCTAGGTAGATATCCAAGGGATCGGAAAACATCCAGGAGTCATCGGTCCCCCTTTCCTAGCTCCACGTTCACCATGTAAGCCAACATGGCTTTCAAGACCACCAGAACAAGGGACGCCATGAAAGGGCTCACTAAAAATATAGTCTGCATCAACTGTTAAATTACAACTTGTGTGACTTTGTCTAACACAAGCCCTTTCCCTTGATTCCGCTCATCAATAATGGGTCTTCTGACAGTCAAGTCCCCAGACCTACAAGGGTGAAAGGCAGACTGCAAATAGTGGGGACCTCCTCTCTTGCAGGGCAACTGGGCTTTACCCCACTTAATTACGTATGTAGCCCAATTTATAATAATGAACACACCCTTGAAATACTAAGAGATGTGTAAAACAAGCTGGATGAAACAGCTCTAAAGACACAACTCATTGGCAAGGCTGACTCCCTTGCCCACTGGCTCTTCCTAAAAACAGGCTGCAAGAATCACTGGGTCAAAAATATGCTTTGTGTCATCTGAGCCAGGTTTTGGCTGATTTGATCAAGAATATGTGCTCTAACCCAAGGCAACCAATGAACAAATCATAAATACTTAGGGCCACAGGGCCTATAATGTCATGAGACCTCAAGGCCTACAACGGATTTACTGAAACAAGGTGGCCCCCAAAGGCTGCTCCCTTTGGAGAGGACCTGGCACGCTGAGATTCACTCTCCTGGGGAGACAAAGAAATTGAGAGCGCTGGGGGCAGAAGTGGAGCAGATGCCACACTTGGTGGTTGCTGAAGGAAGCACAGGCATCCATTACGAAAATCACTGGCTCTGCCTGTCGGACACTTTTGGGCTCAAATCCCCGCTCAGCCACCCACTAATTAGCTGGCTGATCTTCAGTAAATTACCAAATTTCTTTAAGTCTCAGTTTTCTTTTCTCTAAAATGGAGAAAATGATTGCTGTATAGTTCAGAATACTCGGAATTATTTTGAGAATTATGGAAAGTAAACCACACAGTTCAGAGTCCATAGCCAGGAAGAACTCTCGGGGATGAGTGTGACTGTTCTTGCTACTACTAGGTCACTGAAGCCACAGCTCTGCTGGGAGGTGTGGTAAGCAATCCATCTAACCTCTCTCAGCCAACTCCCAGAGGGAACCCCACCACCCCCCACTGCTGGCTGGGAGGACCTGAGTGCTCTGCTGCCTCCTCCACACACCTGCACAGGTGGGTAGTCACATCATCCCTCACACCTGGTACGTTAGACCTTTACAGAGAGACTAATGTATGTTGAAGCTGCGTACCTGGAAAAATGAAAATACTGAGGGATCGTCAATCCAAAGTTACCAGGGAAAAGGGGAAAGGCAAACGCTGAAGGTGCTCCTGAACAGTTCTTGAATTTCAGACACAGAAAATACTTACTAAATGCATCTACTGCCTTTGTCACATTGTTCTGGGCAGACCTGAGAAAATCAAAGAAAGTAAGTTTTTTCCCTTGAAAATTAAAAAGAGAAAAAATATTACCCAGGTGCAAAATATAGATGCTAAGTGGGACCCCACTTTCATTTCAATTTGCACAAGCTCTGTCCTCCACGCGGCCTGGCAAATAATGTCCAGTGATCCTCCATGCTCCTTGCTCCAGGGATCCCTCCTACCACACCCAACTTAACATAAGAATTCTAAAATAAGACAACCCCCTGGTCCCCAGCTGTGGGCAGGCCACAGCTTAACCTAAGGTCAGATCATAGCCATCCTCACACTTCCCAGCTTCCCACCTCACCCTGAGCACAGTCAGGACTGGCTTGCTTCCTTCAGATCTTGACTTAATGTTACTTTCTCAGCTTCCCTGGTGACTCTCTAGCTGCAGCTCCTGACCACAACCCATATTATGAAACCCCTTCTCTGCTTTATATCTCTCCTATTTAAAATACCAGATGGTAGAGCCAGTTGTGGTGGCGACGCCTGTAATCCCAGCGACTTGGGAGGCTGAGGCAGGAGGATGGCAAGTTCAAAATCAGCTTCAACAGTTTGAGGCCCTAAGCAAATTAGACCCTGTCTCAAAAAAATAAAAAATAAAATAAAACAAAAAAGAAAGAAAGAAAAAAGGGCTGGGGATATGGCTCAGTGGTTAAGCATCCCTGGGTTCAATCCCTGGTACCAAAAATAAATAAATAATATACCAGATGGCTAAGGTACGGGGCTCCTCTTTTGGGGTCAAAAATGTTCTAAAACTGGCTATGCTGGTGGATGCACAATGGTGTAAGGAGGAGAAGATGGAGCGAAGGAAGGGAAGGTGAGGGAGTGGAGGACAGAGGCAGGTACCGATGAAGAAATGTCTAGGGATCACCTAGCCAACAGGTCCTCAGAGATGCACATTAACCACTGGAGATAAGGGACAGATTGAGCAGCTCTCCGGCACCTTCAAATCATTTTCTATAAGGCTTTTAAATGGGCTCCTTCAGTATCAGTTCCTACTTACACCCTCAATGGCTTCTAATCTCACGACTGACAGGTGACTCCTCACCCAGCCTTGCGTAATCTAGCCATGCACCCTGCTTCCACACCCTCCTTGCAGCCCCTTGAGCCCTCCTGCTCCTCCTCTTCCACTGTCTTCCTAACACTCACCGTGACATCTCCGTGCATGTCTACTATCTACCACCACTTAAAAGTCCCATAATAGAACTTGCATCTTGTCCCCTGCTGTCTCCCTCAGGTTTCCAAGGGAGCCGGCACACAGGCAAGGCTATTAGGACAAAGAGCTGGATGCTCTACATCTGGGAGACAATTTAGAATGAGACAGCTAAACAGATTGAGCAGTATCGCTAAGAACTGTACTTATCATTGGCACATAGTCCCCTCTCCAATGTCTACTGGTTTGTGCTTTTTTTAGTTATGTGTTGCCTGAAGACAGGACAGTGGGCTGAGAAACCCATCACTGGGCAGTTTGAAAGTGCAAATGTCAGAGTGTACTCACAGGGACCAAGCCAGCTAACCTCACCAGGCGGTGTAATCTTATGGGACCACCACCATACATGCACCACCACTGATAGAAACCTTGTTATGCGGTACGTGACCGTGTGTGTGTAATACATACATACATGCTCACACATACCCAAGCCACAGTACCACCTCTCCTTTCCTTTAAATAAACTTAGTACAAATTCTGAACATTAATGATTTTATAATTAGAAAATTTTAGGCCCTTTTGGATTGAAAAAGCAACATAGAATGCTCAATGCCAAAGTGTTTTTTTCTTTTTTTAGAGAAAGATAGAGAATGAGAGAAAAATCAACTTATTTTTTCATCTGGGTTCTGTTTTGACACTTTGTTGTGCATGTGGTGCTAGGGCTGGAACCTGGGTCCTTGCGCATGCCGGGCAAGCACAGTAACTGCTGAGCCACTGCCCTAGCTCTCAATGCCAAGTTTTTTTTGTTTGTTTGTTTTTGTTTTTAACGAAAGAGGGACAGTGAGAGAGAGAGAGAGAGAAAGAGAATTTTTATTTAGTTTTTTATGTAGCTTTTGGTCTTCTTAGACTTCGTTGTGTATGTGGTGCTGGGGTTTGAATTCACGTACTAGAGCATGCCAGGCAAGCGCTGTAACCACTGAGCCCAACCCCAGCCCCCTCAATGCCAAAGTTTTAATGAAAGATAAAAAGCTATAAGACAACCTGCCCAATTCACCAACTCACAAACAAAGCAAACCGAGAGTGGCAGAGATTAATTTCTCATTTCCCATTCTCAAGCTGAGATGTTACTGCAGACAAATCGCCTGTAATTTTAAAAAGCATCACCACTGAAATGTACTCAGATAATTTACAAAAACATAGGGCTATAAGCTCGTTTTCCCATTTTGATTACTTCTGGGAAAACGCTTGCACAGGATCATATGAGAGTCAGGTATTGTACGCCAAAAGCCTGGTTGTGACAAGCAAGTGCTGGTGGCCCTGGCTCTCACCCATACCACAGGAACCGGACTGTTCTGGAGCTGGATCAAACAACAGGAACCAAGGGCAAAGTCTGTTTTCTATTCCACTTTCTAAGCTCTCATCCTGGCACACGAAAATGCATGGGAGGCCTGTGAGACTGAGCGAGGCAACTGAGGCCCAGAGACATGCAGGGTCACACGCAGGTCAGAGGCAAAGCTGGGAACAGATGCGAATCCCCTGTGAAACCTTTCACTGCCTCCCTTCCTCAGATGACCTTTCACTTCTCTCTCCTTTACAGCTCCCCCTCCACGTCCTTCCTTTCTTTCCTTGAAACCCCTCCCCTCCTGTTGGCCTATGCCAACCTTCAGGGGTATCAGTTATCTGGTATGGCAAGATAGGCTGGTAATCTCTGGATTAGACAAACCGACTTGAATTTATTTTAACATAAAAGGGGATGTTTCCAACATCTTACTCATTGATTTCCATGTCCTGATCAACAGAAGATTCATCTTCTCCAAGGACATTTTCAGAATCTGGTTTCCGAATGAGAAAGAACAGAACTGTCCCCACAAGGCTGATCACTGTCAGGGCAATAAACACTGTTCTTCGGTCACTCTCTAGGGAGAAAAAAGGAGAAAGCAGACAACATCAGACAATTCCAGCATTTACTATCATGTCTAGGTTTGTTTTTAACCGGTAAATTCACTAAATTCTGACTTTAACGCATCAGTAAAATCTAGAATGAGATGATATATAGGCCACTTCCCACTAGAGAAATACTAACAAGCCCAAAGAAACACAGCACAAGAATTCATTTGTGTTCCATCAACCAAAGTGTATGCACAAAATAACATAGCACTCCAGTCCTCTAAGACTGACCTGCCCACCTGTCCACAGCATGACCTTCCTGAAGCACAGTCACAAAACATCATCCTCGTAAATGACAGAACCCAAGGGAATAGCTTACTTCAAACAAGCACCAGAGGGCAGGTCTGCATAAAGCAGCCAAGGGCTATTTCTATGGAACTGCTACTGTGCTTTTGAAAATATCTCAATAAAACAATGTGAATAAAACAAACCTGATATCTGAGTTTTCCCTTGCCAGGCAAAATATATGTAGAGATTTCCAAAGAACAAGCTGGGGAAAGAAAAGGGAAGAGAGGATGCTGGGAAATTATTGTAATACTTGATGGTTTTTAAAAACGATTCCCACTATTTGTTGAGATAGAGAGCCATAATTTTTGAAGTATCCACCTGCCCCCGGATACATTTAACAGTATCCGCTCTACCCGGACTCTTCCTGAGAAACTTGACTGACCCAGATGGAATTCAGACTCCAACCATGTGACAATAAACTGATTCAGTGCCACCCTTCAGAGGATTTGACTCACTTTGAAACATGTGACTTAACTGGCACTCTGGAAATGATTTCTTGGAAACAAGCTTATGATACTTTTCAAATCCTCAAGAATCCATGAAAACAGATCTAGGATCTAGTTATCTGCATCTAATTAGATTCCTTATTAAGTACACCTTCCTAAGGAAGCTCTCACACTCCCGTTTCTTAATCTGTAACTTCTTAAAACTAAACATTTGGATTTGCTATACCTTGACAAGGCCATAATTCTAGGCAAGATCCAAGAAGCCAAAATCCTCAAGGCAGATTCCTGGGATCCAAGGGGCATAGCAGAACTACTGTTTTTGCTTTTTCCCCCCACCTTTGAAAATATGCAACACATATTAGTGCAACTAGCCTCACTTTTGAATTCTGGTATAGTTGCTTAGACCTATTAGGTAATGTTGCTCAGTGGAAAGGATATGGCGGGTGAATTCCAAATAATGATAATTTTAATTGTATAAATTATTATTAGTCTCTGTTTTCTCCTCTGTAGAATGGCCCTAATACCTCCCCATAGGTTGTGAGGATTAAGCAAAATAAGCAAAGAATCCAGTAGTTTCTAACAGATGATAAATACACGGAGATCAATATTTTCTATTTACAAATCTTAAGTTCCAATGAGACAATTCCATGCACTGAAAGTAATTCTATAAAACTCTGAATCTGCCAGGAACTTAAGTTATACAACATGAAAAGATTTTAATTTTCAATGACAAAAGCTTTATAATGAAAGATGTGATGAAAAAGCAGGAAAGATTTAGCTCCAAAAGGATCATTACCTAGACTGAAAGAGTGCCCAGAAAATTCCACTGTTTCTCCCGATAGTGTGCTCATCTGAATTTATTGTCAAGCAGTTTCCTTGTGCTGTCCAAAGTACTAAAATTAAACCAAAAGTTTATCAAGGGAATGAATCATTTGTCCTTACAAGTTAAATGCACGATACCCATAGATACGGCCCAGAAAAGCCAACAAGGTAAAAACTGAAGTGCTCACCAGCAGCTGCAATTCCAATGAAAACAGACGCGGTGTAAAAGGACCACGGGAGAGGCTGGATAAAAACGGCAATGTATATGCTAAAATGTAACAGGTCAATGCATTACAGTCAAACACCACCTGAGACAATGCCCGCGTGCCTTCCAGCAATCAGTTCTGAGG
The DNA here is from genome assembly GCA_004027875.1 of Aplodontia rufa. NCBI lineage: Eukaryota > Metazoa > Chordata > Mammalia > Rodentia > Aplodontiidae > Aplodontia > Aplodontia rufa. The sequence continues at coordinate 18,793 of PVKS010010752.1, forward strand.
GCTCTCTTCTGTTAAACCTCAACCTGCATAGGACTTCTTGCTCTTTAAATGTCACCTACTCAAAATTTTAAAATCAGACATTTTACAGGTTTGCAACGGCTTATGCCAACACTTTCGAACATAAAGAAAGGCAGCTCTGGAGCCCAAAGAACTTCACTATTTCATTTAAACCCTTGCTAGTCAACCTGGCAAAGTTATTTCACAGAAGATTCCTTTCAACCCTTAAAGATTTTTTATTTTTTGGAAACTATGTAGTTAAAACAAAAGCTGAAAACATATTTCCCATCCATTAGAACGTGGTATCTCTGAGCAAGAAGTAGAAAGCCAAATCCCTACAATATTGTTCAGTCCAAGTCTACAAGTCTGCAAATGTTTGTTAAAAGTTTACTGAGTGCTGGAAAGGTGCTGGAAGTGTTCTAACTAAGCAAATGAAAGAAGACCGCACTACTTACCTATAAAACAAACCACTGGCAAACATAGAGAGCTGAGGTCCTACAATGGCAACCACTGATGGTGTAATCAAATTTGAAGCAGAGAACACTCCATAAATAATTGCCATGCTGCACCACGCAGAAAACATAAAAGAGAAGAAAAGAACAAAACCCCTGAGAGCTGTTTCAAACTTTTTAGTAGTATTTGACATCACTGAACCCAGGGCCCTACATGCTAAGCAAGCACTTTACCACCCAGTTACATCCCTAGCCTCTCCAACATTTTTTTTTCCCCCAATACTGGGACTCAATCCAAGAACACTTGACTTCTAGGCTACATCTTTAGTCCCCTACCACACACTTTTCTTTAAATTTTGAGATAGGGTCTAAGAGGCCCAGGCTAGGCCTCAAACTTAAGATTCTCCTGCCTCAGCTTCCTAAGCCACTGGTATTATAGCATCTATCATCATGCCCAGTTTCAAAAGTTCACTTGACAATTTTTATTTAGACCCCATACATGTTGTAGGATATATTCATATTTGTTAGTAAGAAGTTATAATTACATCCTTGAACTGAACGCCATATTTGTGTTTTCACTTGTACACATCCAGATGTTCCTTTGAGTCTTTAATGTGCTGGTAAGTTACAGGAACTGCTAACACAACAGGTACTGATTCAAATACTTTGCAAACATTTCCGCTTTTAATCCTAACAGCTCTTACAAAGAACGTATTGTTCTCATTTTATAGAAAACTGAAATGCAGGTAAGTAAACTAAGTTGCTAGAAGTTCAGCAGGGTGGCTGGTGAATGGTGAGGCAGTTCCCACTCCTGACTATCTGACTCTAGGGGCCCAGATTGACCAGTCTCCTCCACAAAGTGAGCCTACAACTGCTGGCAACGGCACCACATTTCTTTGCTATAAATAACAAGCACAGAGTCACAACTTGGTTGACCTGGAATGTGTTCAGCTCAACATAATGCTTTATAAGATTCTACGGAACCAGGCCTACTACGTATATGTCTTGTACAAAGTGTGACTAAAACCATTTCCAGGGTCCTGATTTTGTTTACTAGACAGTATTTGTAAAATTAAATTGTTTTTTTGGCTTTTATGAATCAATAAATATATTTTTTCATTTTTTCTTTAGAATACACATGAAAACAAAGAATTAGACAAAGTTGTGATATTATTATGAGTCACGTAGAAAAATGACCACTAATATCCTTTATTCTCACATTTCACATATATGGCTTAGTATAGGTAATAACCAAAAAGAGTTTGAGGGCAAGGAGGTGCCACAATCCAATATCTAACTACAAAAAAATTGAGAAACCTGTTTATGCAGCTCATTTTAGCCATTCTACAATGTATACAATTTCAAAACAATATTTTGTACAGATGAATATATGATATATACAATTTTTGTCAATTAAAAACGTTTTGCCAGGAGCAATGGCACACACCAATTCCAGGCTGTCAGGAGTTCAAGGCCAGTCTCAGCAATTTAGCAAGACTCTGTCTCAAAAGATAAAAAAAGGCCAGATGCCCTAGTGCACATGTGTAATCCCAGAGGCTCAGGAGGGTAAGGGATGAGGCTCGTAAGTTCAAAGCCAGCCTCAGCAACTTAGCAAGACCCTACGCAACTTAGCAATACACTGTCTCAGAATGAAAAATAAAAAGGGCTGGGGATGTGGTTCAGTGGTTGCGCACACCTGGATTCAATCCCCTGTACCAAAAAAATAAATAAATAAAACAAATAAGAGCTAAGAATATAGTTCAGTTGTAGAGTATCCCTTTATTCAATCCCCAGTACTGCAAAAAAGAAAACCAGTATATATTCAGACATATGAATTAAACCCCAAGTGCCTAATGAAAATAATAGCACTATGAAATGGAAAAAGTGGGAAGATCAAATGATTTAAAAATCACTTGTGGGGCTGGCCGGATGGATCTGCAGTTACATTCTTGCCTGGCATGCACAAGTGCAAGGGTCTGAACCCCAGCACCACGTACACAACAAACTGTTGGATCAACGAAAGTCAGATAAAAAACTAAATAAAACTCATTCTCTCATTGTCCCTCTCTCTCTTTAAAAAAAAAAAACAAACAAAAAAACACTTGCAACATACGTTTAGGATAGGGAAAATGTAAGGGACAGTACCTTGTTAAATGTCACGCCCTACAACAAGTGATTTATATCCATCACCAAAGCAAAGAAACCGGGCTCCTCTAAGGAAACTAAGCAATAGGGCTGGGAAGCAGGATTTCACAAGTGTCTAATTTCACAGGAAGCCTAACTTGTCCTCTTTAACTGCATTATGTTCATCCCAACAGTCCAGATGCCCAGAAGAAAAGAGCAATCACCACCGATTCAATTACTGCTGGTGATTCTGATGAAATTTACGCAACTACAATCACAAGCAGCTCAAGCCACAGTACAATACCTGGTATATCCACTGCCATGAAAATCCGTGCTATTTAAGCTCCTGATGACCGTTTGCTGCGTAGGAGACAAAGCTGATCAAGGAAAAGGTTTTGCAACCTCCCTCCCCTTGGAAAGCCCAGCACTCAGAGGGCAAGCGGTCCACGGTGAGAACACGGACACAGCACTGGAGAGGGATCAGCCTAGGCTTCGGGTTCCACCACCCGCCATCCAAAGCAAAAAGTAAACTAACGAGGACCAACACCCAAGCGGGGCAATAGACGGGATGGGTGACACCGACGAGGGAGAAGTAACCCAACTACAGAAACGGGGTGGCCCGGAGGGACGGGCAGCCCCGACTCACCGCCACGTTCCCACAGGTTTGGAAGGCGGTGAACATGAACATGAAGGCGACTCCCAGGATGACGACGTTGAAGAGCTTCTTGGACTCGGGAGACATCGTGGCTCTGCGCTGCAGTCAGCGCTCCCCGGGGCGCACCCGCTGGCAGCCCTGGGGAGGAGACGCAGCAGTGCGGGGCCGATGGCGCTAGGAGCCGGGCGGCCGAGCTGGCGACGGGCAGTCGAGGTTCGGAACCGGGCTCCAGGGGACGCTCTGTCTGTCAGCGCGGCCGCGCATTCCTGGGACGCGGCCCCAGCAGGGAGAGCGCAACCCCGGGAGCGCCAGGGCCGCAGGGGTGAGCAGCGGCGCGGCCCCGCCCTCCCGCCGCCTGACCGCCCGCGGGTCTCGGGTCCCGTCAGCTGAGCGCGCCGCGGGGCCGCCTGGGAAGTGGAGTCCCGGTGCCAGGCCGCGCATGCGCACTGTGAGGGCCGCGACCCCGAGGGCAGCGACGCGTCTCCCGGCCGGCGCGAGCTGCGGGAGGGGCCAGAAGTGGAGGAGGTGGGGGCGGCGTGGGCCCGACGACGGCTCGGACAAAGGCGGGGCTGAGGGCAGCGCCCAGCTCCGGTACCGGCATGACAAGCAGGCGGGGCCCAGAAGGGGAGCGCCTCCCCTTCCTCCAGGCAGAGCGCTCCGGCCCTACCTCGCCAGCGGAAGAGCCTTTCGCGGGCTTTCCAACTGCCCGCCGTGACTGCGCGCTTTTCGGCCCGCCTGCCGAGTTCTGCGCAGGCGCGCCGGGCAGGGGCGGGGCACGCGGCACCCACGTTAAGAGGCGGGGCGAGATGAGCCAATCAGAGGATTCATTTCCGGGTGGCGCGGGCGCCATTTTGTGAGGAGGGCTATAAACGGGCGCTGGGGCCGGCCTCCAGCCCAGTTGCTGGTCAGGTGTGCTCAACCGCAGATCTAGTGCGCCGGTCTGCGCCTCTTTTCCGGCCTCTCCACGCGGAAAGCAGCTGCCAAAGAGCGGCGCGGCGTCGCCCCTCTGGACTTAAGAAGACCGCCGCCAGCTCCCAGCGCGCGGGCCCGCCCGGGCCGTTAGAGTCTCGGCGCCAGTTCGCGGGGCCCCGGGCCGCCTCGGAGCCATGAGCTACGGCCGCCCGCCTCCCGATGTGGAGGGCATGACCTCCCTCAAGGTGGACAACCTGACCTACCGCACCTCGCCCGACACGCTGAGGCGCGTCTTCGAGAAGTACGGGCGCGTGGGCGACGTCTACATCCCGCGGGACCGCTACACCAAGGAGTCCCGCGGCTTCGCCTTCGTGCGCTTCCACGACAAACGCGACGCCGAGGACGCCATGGACGCCATGGACGGCGCCGTGCTGGACGGGCGTGAGCTGCGGGTGCAGATGGCGCGCTACGGCCGCCCGCCCGACTCGCACCACAGCCGCCGCGGCCCGCCGCCCCGCAGGTATGGGGGCGGCGGCTACGGCCGGCGGAGCCGCAGGTGAGCGCGGCGGGCGGGGCCAGGCGGGAAATGGCGGCGGCGGCGTAATGGCGGCGGGGCGGGGCGGGCGGCGGCGGGGAGGCCTGGGAAGTCTGGGCGGCCGCGGGCCTCCGCCTCCGCTCACCGCCGACCCTGCGCCCGCAGCCCTCGCCGCCGCCGCCGCTCGCGCTCCCGGAGTCGCAGCCGCTCCCGATCTCGCAGCCGATCGCGCTACAGCCGCTCGAAGTCGCGCTCCCGCACCCGGTCCCGCTCGCGCTCCACCTCCAAGTCCCGCTCGGCCCGGAGATCCAAGTCCAAGTCGTCTTCGGTGTCCAGATCCCGCTCGCGATCGCGCTCGCGCTCCCGCTCCCGGAGCCCGCCGCCGGTGTCCAAGAGGGAGTCCAAGTCCCGCTCCCGGTCCAAGAGCCCGCCCAAGTCTCCGGAGGAGGAGGGCGCCGTGTCCTCCTGAGCTCATGGTAATGTCGGCGCGCGCCGCCCGCCCCGGCTGGCGGAGGGCTGCGCTGGGCGTGTCGAGGGGTCTGCAGGCGGATGAGTGTGGAGCTTAGCGGAGTGGCTGTTCGTAAGCTGTTTGAGACCTATTGATGAAAATGACTATTTCTTGCTGTTTTTATCCAACGTCTGCATTTTCCCCCTTTAAAGCTGCGGTCTCCTGTTTGATAAAAGAATATTGGCCAGTATTGCAGATTTTAACTGATTTGGCTGATCCTCCAGGGACCAGTTTCTGTGGGCGTGTATTGGAGCAGGTTTGTCTTTAAACGTTAAAGATGCACTATCCTCTTAGAGACAAACGATCAGTTCAACTATTGTTGTACTGACTGGGACTTCGTATTCTAATGGATGTGGCAAACGAATTGCAATTAAACAGCAATGAACTTTTGGAACCCCAAAAGAAAGTTTATACAGGTATTGCACAGGGTGGGGAAAGGATAGTGTGTCTTTAACTCTCAAATTGTTTGGTCCTCTTTTTTAAAAGGAAAGGGCCCTGAGTAGCTCGATAAAGACATTATTCTCAACTGCTAAGTAAATGTTTTCTTTTGAAAACAAATTCCCTTAAAATATACAGTAATTTCCCGATTTCAAGTTGTTTTTGTTTGGATACAGTCCCCTCCCCCTTTTTTATTTTTCCTTTTTCCCTTCCTTACCTTTTTCCACCTTGGTTATTTGGCCAAGAATTCATAAGTTAAAACTTGTAAATGCTGATGGCGATGGTAGCCTTTGAGAATCTTAATTGGGCCTTAGTAAAAAACTGATAATGGCTGGGTGGAACCTTACTGTAACCTCCTTGTTTCACCAGAGCCTTTAGTAAGTACATGCCTGAAACTGAAACCATGTGCACTTGGGGACCTTTTGCAGTAGTGGAAGGTAAACTGAACTGTTTTCTTTTCAAACCTAGATGTATCCGCAAGCAGCCTAACAGAGGACTTGGGGGAAAAGGACCACATCCTCAGTCCATCGGTCCATCGAAGAGTCCTTGGAACAAGCAACTGGCTGTTGAAAAGGTTATTTTGTAACATTTGTCTAACTTTTTACTTGTTTTAATCTTTGCCTCAGGTGGCAAACTTCATTTTATGTGCCATTTTGTTGCTGTTATTCAAATTTCTTGTAATTTAGTGAGGTGAACGACTTCAGATTTCATTATTGGATTGGATATTTGAGGTAAAATTTCATTTTGTTTATACAGTGCTGACTGTTTTTGTTTGAAATTAAACAGATTGGTAACCTAATTTGTGGCCTCCTGACTTTTAAGGAAACATGTGCAGCCATTACACAGCCTAAAGCTGTCAAGAGATTGACTCAACATTGCCTTCATTCCTTAAAATTAAAAACCTACAAAAGTTGGTGTAAATTTGTTTATATGTTATTTACCTTCAGACCTAAATGGTAATCTGAACCCAAATTTGTATAAAGACTTCAGGTGAAAAGACTTGATTTTTTTTTTTAAAGGATTGTTTACCAAACACAATTCTAATCTCTTCTCTTATGTATTTTTGTGCACTAGGCGCAGTTGTGTAGCAGTTGAGTAATGCTGGTTAGCTGTTAAGGTGGCGTGTTGCAGTGCAGAGTGCTTGGCTGTTTCCTGTTTTCTCCTGATTGCTCCTGTGTAAAGATGCCTTGTCGTGCAGAAACAAATGGCTGTCCAGTTTATTAAAATGCCTGACAACTGCACTTCCAGTCACCCGGGCCTTGCATATAAATAACGGAGCATACAGTGAGCACATCTAGCTGATGATAAATACACCTTTATTCCCCCGCCCCTCAAAATGGTAAATCTGATCATCCTCATGTATGAACTTAAAATATGGAAAATGTTAAGGAAGCAAATGGTTTGTAACTTTGTAAGTACTTAAAACATGGTGTACCTTTTTGCTTTATGAATATTCTGTACTATAACCATTGTTTCTGTAGTTTAATTAAAATGTTTTCTTGGTTTTAGCTTTTCTCAGAATATGTCTTGGTCTTTTTTCACCCATTTATCTGAAAGACTTATGCAATTATTTTGTCACTAATTGTATGAAGGTGTACGTAGTTACCTCCCTTTCCTACATGAAAAGATGTTGGAAATGCCACTTGAGCACCTAAAATCAAGGCTTTAAGGTAGCACTTTGAGTTTCCGAGTAACCCGTCCCCAAGCTAATTAATGCCATTTTGATAACAACGATCCCAGTCCTTAAATTTCTTAGGTGCTTTAATTTCTTCCATGATTACGTTGCCCATAAGTTGTCTACGTGATCACAATCAAAGGCTAGCAGATTTGACCATCTACAAGCCCAGTGCATTTTTTTCTCAAGAAGTTGAATGAAGTGGCCTGATCCTAGTTAACAGTTTGCTGATGAATAATGATATTGTCCCAGAACTGCTTGTAGGCTTAATTCAGAGACTGTCCTTTGCAAAGGAGATGACCAGCATTTCAACAGTATGTCTTCCTGGAAGTGCAGATTCTGCTATATCATCTTTGTCTGCATCAAAAGACTCCAGAGGAATATGGACACATTTCATATCCCACTTGAAGAGTAAAGCTTCAAGTGACCAGTCAGCACTAGAAAAAAAAATAAAAATTTTTAAAAGTTTATGCCTTTTGTTTTGCTTAAGATATTTAAATTTTTAGCCTTAAATTTGGTATACAGGTACTATCTTTCCATTAACTTTTGCTGAAACGAAACCAGGATGATTTGCTCACCTTCTAACCTGGTATGTAGACCACACCAGAAGTTTGGGGTTCTTCTGCATCAGAAAATGCACTGTGGTTAAGATGTCTTCAAAATCTAAGGAGAAAGCACTTTGTTTACTCTCTACGATGCATTTCTGACCAAACTTACTACTAAACAGAAGTTAGAAGTTTACCTTCTGGTTCAAAGAATACATCAGATGCAAGAACAATATCTTGTGGTGGTAGGGCCAGAAGATCCCGAGATACGTGACCCCACGTCAGTCCTACAACAGGCACCTGCGGCAGGTTATTCATCTGGCAGCTCTGGTGACAGACTTCTAGACAGTGAGGCAGCTCTGAGTTGTCTGACAATATTACTTCAGCACCACATTTTGCAGCCAAAATTCCTGGAAGGCTCACTCCAGCTCCAAGCTAAAAAAAAATTAAGAATTTTGTTACCTTAAATTTTGCATTTTAAGATGACCATGCTTGTCAACACGTAGTAGGAAGCTCAAGCTTTGGATTTGTCATGGCAAAATATTTTAGGCAATTTAATTGGAATGTACAGGGAAGTGGTTTTGGGACACTTCACTCAGTTTTTAGTCCTTTATTAGCACAGTCTATAAAAGTTGAAGGATACCAGGATAGGTGATTTGGGTATGAAACTAGAAGACACTACCAATATTAACTGCTTTACTGTAACTAAAAATAGGTCTGCAACAGTTTTCTATCAGAAGGGTTTTCTAGTTGGCTCGTCAAACTGGCAAAGCACTTTGTAAACAGGAATAATACTAAAAATGAATTAAGTCTACATCAAAACAAGTTTCCCATTTTCCAGTTTGAGGATGGGAAGACTTTCCTCTAACAATTATGACTGCTTGGAGGAAACTTAAGTCTACCATTTCTACAAACAGGTTTATTTTTCCAAGCTTTCAGCAGTTTCAAGCCAAGTGGCTTGGTGAGAAAGCTAGAGAATAGGACCCATTTTTAAAGCCAACCATGGGCTGAGAGGTGTAGCTCAGTGATAGAGCCCTTGCCTGGCATATGCAAGGACCTGGGCTTGATCCCTAACAGCAAAAAATAAAGTTATTCTCAACATTTTAAGTAAAAGTATGCTCATGGTCTATATTTGTGTCTACCCCAAAACAATGTGTTATGGGGTCTGGAGAGTGATTAGATCCTGAAGGCAGAGCCCTCTGGGATTACAGCCCTTTATTACAGAGACCATGGAGAGTTGTTTTGCTTCTTCAAGTGAGAACACAATGTGTCATCTGATCCAGAATTTTGGCCCTAACCAGACACTAAATCTACTGATGCCTTGATCTTGGAATTCTCAGCCCCCAATACTTGAGAAACAAATCTTAAGTCACACAATAGGTTTGGGCTTTTAGCTAAGTGTTATGCTTGCCTAGCAAGTGTGAGACACTGGATTTGATCCTCAGCATTGCATAAAAATAAGGTACCCAATTTACAGGTTTTTTTTTTAAGCAGCCAAAACTTGAAAAAGTGCTTCAATTGTTCTATAAAACCTTGACCCTGCCATGGTATCCTAGAAACAACTTCAAAGACTACTGCCAATACCAAAAACTTAAGTCAATAGGAGAGGAGTCGACTATCAAACCAAAGGTCCAGCTTGTAACTATTTTAGCATTTATGGGCCAGTTATGGTCTCTTGTAATTTTTTTAACACTTAAAATAATTCCTTAGTTCATATTTAGGAGTTCATAGACCTTTCAAGCTGGCCAAACTACCCCTGATTTTGACATACTTAACAAGTGCTAATAAGGACAGAATCTAAATAGAGCCCAGTATTTTGGACATTTTTCAGGGGACTTTGTACCTCTAAGACAGCCTTGCCTGGCAGAGATCTTCTGTGGAACCATAGGTACTGGGCCAGAACTACAGCACAGGGCCAAACATACATTCCATACTGGAGATGCAGGACCTGAAAAGAATATTTCAGTATGCCAATAAAAACACCTGCTGGAAGTTGGAATATTTACACAGTAATTATTCTCAGGCACTGGCATCCATTACAAAAATGACAGTTGACTCCCGAGTACTACTTGTGGGGTTACAAAACTTCACCATATGATAAACACTTTGAGCACTCATTTCATTCCTTCCACAAGCATTTCTACAGTGCCCTTTGTAGACTGGGCATCCTTCTCTCTAGAGAGAGCCAGGTAAGCAAATTAGATATTTTCGGTTTGTGCTAAATGCTACCAACAGTGAAACAGTGATATGACAGCAAGATGGGGGTGGAGACAGGTGTGACCACAATGTGGCCACTGTAGATAGGGAGATAGGATGACAGGAGAAGGTCCTGAAGCAGGAAAGGCCTCTGGCTGGACTGCACAGCCCTGGAAGGGAAGGCATGGAGCTGGAGGCATTGTGCAGTGCACCAGGAAGCCAGGGTTAAGAGGGACCTGACCTGCGGGTCTTGGTCGCAGTACAAAGTTGAGAATACATTCCACATGGGGTAAGACACTGGGATTTTCAGCACAAACATAACTATCTGCTAATTTCAAGTAGTATGGCCCTAGCAAGAATCTTAGAAAAGGCTAAGAGTGGAGCTGAATCCTGGGTTGGAAGGGAGCATATAAAGGCTTTGGAAAGGACGAGAATCATGATTGCATGGTATTTAAGTAGGCAAGACAACAGCTCATGCCTGGAAAATGAGCTTCACTGAGTTCTAAAACTCTACCTCCGTTATTTACTTAGTGCATGACACCACGCAAGTCTTTTAACCTGTCAATGCTTCAGTTTTCTCAACTGCAAAATATCTCAAGAGGGTGATTAGGAAGATTCAATACAAGACACAAAGTGCACCCAATTAGCAACAGAACTGCAAAACTCCCGTCTAAAGAGCAAAGGGTGCCCCCTGGTGGGGTGGTAGAAAAAGGCTGAAGAGGTTTACAAAAAAAAAAAAAAATCACTCAATTCACTCAAAAACATTAGTGCCTAAAATATGCTTACCCTAAATGTAGGGGTACAGCATGAATAAGCGTCTACTCTGTGGATTTTGCCCAGAAAGACAATAAAGGTCCAGTAAAGGACGTCTGAGCAGAAGAGTTTTGCAGGTTTGGTTTCTAAATTTAGCAAGTATTTTAATGTGAAAAAGGTTGGATACTATCAGAAACTGGTTCAAAGTCAGTCTTAATCTCTCAAGGTCTTCCTCTTTAAGGTGGGGTTACTAATACCACCTCACAGGCTGCCACTAACATCAAATGAAACTGCAACGGAAAGGGCTTGCTTTAAAAACCACAATGTATAAGGCACATTAATTATTCAGAGTGCTGTGGCTGCTGTGGGTTCAAAGGAAGAAGGCATTGCCAAACACCCCCCGCAAAAAAAAAAAAAAAAAAAAAAGGAAAAAAACTTTGGACAATGAAGGCTGGAATCCTTGTTCTCAGAACTTAAACAAAAGTTAAAGATCCACGACTAGGGGTACAGCTCAGTTGCAGAGTGCTTGTCCAGCATGTTTGAGGCCCTGGGATTTGTCACCAGTACCGAGAAAGAAAAAGTATGTTTAAAAAAAAAAAAAAAACTTAAGAAGCCTTTTAGCCAGGCGTGGTGGTGCGCGCCTGTAATCCCAGCAACTCTGGTGGGTGATGCTGGAGGATCTCAAATTTCAGGCCAGCCTCACAACTTACAGAGACCATGCCTCAAATTAAAAAGAACTGGTGTTGCTCGGTGGTAGAGCGCCCCAGTACCGCAACCGGAAAAAATAAAGGCAGCCTTTCACAAAATCAAGGTGAATATTAGGAGTCGAGAGCCACTTTCCTGGCAGTCAGTGCTCCATGTGGAGATGCCCCTTCGGTTGCACGGCCCCCGAAGACCTCAATGCAGACACCTGCTCCGGCTCGGGGGCCAACTCAAAGCCGCGGGCCCCTGGCCCCTTCGCTTCCCACCGAGTCTGCGGAGCCCCCGCCACTGCGCCTTGGCTGCACGCACCTGCGGGACTCGGATCTCCAGCACCGCTCCCTGGGCTCCCGGGCCCGGCTCCTCCGAGAAGCGGAAGCGCCGGGCCCGGGCCACAAACCCCCCGAGACCGCGCGCGCCCAGAGGGGCATCGGCTGGCGGCGGGCCAGCGGGGAGCGACGGGGCCGCCAGGCCGTCGGGAGTCGCCACCCCTCCGGGCCGCTACCACCCGAAAGCAAGAAGGAGACTGCGGAGGCGAGAAGTGGGCGCTGCCGTCCCACACGCAGAGGAAGCCCGAAGCTCACTGGACCAGACAGGGAAGAGACTGGGCGGTGACCCATCCGGAAGTGGCCGGGGGGGAGGCCACGCACGGCCGGAAGTAGCGTACCGGTCGGAAGTGGGGCGGGGCGGCTCTGCGGCCGACGTGACCTTCCTAACATGGCGCCCGCCTGGTGCGTGTGAGGGCGGAACCCGGAGCCGCCGAGGCCAATGGCGAACCGCTACGGGCGGCGGGGCGGGGAGGACGGCCGCCGCACGCCCAACCCGTGGCTCGGGAGGTGGCTGGGGAGTGAATTTTCTGGAAGGCGACTTTAAAGGCGCCGGGCCAGAGCGAAGGGCGTCTCGGTACCGCCGCCTGGGCCGGGGAGGGCGCATTAGCGGCAGGACGCGAGCTGCGCCGAGGTCGTCGCGGAGTCAGCAGGAGACCCCGCAGGATGAACCACAAGAGCAAGAAGCGCATCCGCGAGGCCAAGCGCAGTGCGCGGCCGGAGCTCAAGGACTCGCTGGACTGGACGCGGCACAACTACTACGAGAGCTTCTCGCTGAGCCCGGCGGCCGTGGCGGTGAGCAGGGCCGGGGTCGCTGGTGGGCGTGGGCCGCCCGGAGCTCCGGGCCTCGGGCAGCGGGGTGGGCCCGCCGGCGCCGCCCTCCGCGGGAGGCCGGTCACCACCACCCCTCGCGGCGGCGGGGCCCTGGCGGACCCGGCTCTCCCGGCGCACAGGTGCGAGCTGCGAAGCCCACTGCCTGGTGCGGGGTGCGGGGCGCGGGGTGCGATCTGCGCGCACGCACGTGGCTCCTCTCCCACGGAGCCCGGTTCTCTCTGGTTGCTGATGAATACCATACCTCACTGGCCCCGGGGGACACCCTTCTCTGCCACCAGACTCGTTTTCTAACTGCGCGGGTCTTTTCTGTTTCCCCAGGATAACGTGGAAAGGGCAGACGCTTTACAGCTGTCGGTGGAAGAATTTGTAGAGCGATACGAAAGACCTTACAAGCCCGTGGTTCTGCTGAATGCCCAAGAGGGCTGGTCTGCACAGGAGAAGTGGACTCTGGAGCGCCTAAAAAGGAAATACCGGAACCAGAAGTTCAAGTGTGGCGAAGATAACGATGGCTACTCGGTGAAGATGAAGATGAAGTACTACATCGAGTATATGGAGAGCACTCGGGATGACAGCCCCCTTTACATTTTTGACAGCAGCTATGGGGAACACCCCAAAAGAAGGAAACTTTTGGAAGACTATAAAGTGCCCAAGTTTTTCACTGATGACCTTTTCCAGTACGCAGGAGAGAAGCGCAGACCCCCTTACAGGTAAAGTGTTCCGCAGCTGCTTGATTGAAATCTCATTTGCAGCAGAGCTCAGTGCACGTTCTTCCCGCAACAGTGAATGGTTCTCTCTTGACTGAACAGTAACTCGTTTAGGGCCCTAGGCAGGGAGACTGTGATTTAAGTAGCCTAAGGTCAACTGTATTAGGGCCCTAGGTCAGGGAGACTGATTCAACTAGCCTAAGGTCAACCGTATCGTCAGATTCCTGAAACTCCCCTGGAGATTTAAAAGTGCAGGTAGAGTTGATCCCCTGATCTCTCCGGGAAGTTTTAATAGTTAAAGATCAGATATAGGGGCTGGAGCGGTGGCTCAGCGGTTTAGGCGCTTGCCTGGCAAGCACGAGGACCCGGGTTCAAACCCCAGCACCACGTACACAACTGAGTGTTGGAGCAACGAGGGCCATGTGAAAAACTAAATAAAGTTGTTTCTCTCTTTCTGTCTCTCTCACTGTCCCTCTCTCTTAAAAAAATAATTTAAAAAAAAATCAGATATAAACCACATCCATAATTTTTTTTTTTCTGAAAGATATTCTCAGTATTTCTTTGTGCTAGAACGTATTCAGCTTCGGAAATAAAGATAGCACAATGTAGACAGTATGATATGTGATAAAACTCACTTCTGTGTCCTGAATGTGCACGTAAGTCACCTTTCACGTCGTGGGTGTTCTGTCCTGTAGGTGGTTTGTGATGGGGCCGCCACGTTCTGGAACCGGGATTCACATCGACCCCCTGGGAACCAGCGCCTGGAACGCCTTGGTTCAGGGCCGCAAGCGCTGGTGCCTCTTCCCAACAAGTACCCCCCGGGAGCTCATCAAGGTGACCCGAGAGGAAGGAGGGAACCAGCAAGATGAAGCAATTACTTGGTTTAATGTTATTTATCCCCGGACGCAGCTTCCAACCTGGCCACCTGAATTCAAACCTTTGGAAATCTTACAGAAACCTGGAGAGACTGTCTTTGTGCCAGGTATAGATGAGCTGGAAGAAAAGACGTTCTTTGTTTCTTGGGGTCTTTTTTTCTCTTTTGGGGTCTTTCTTTCTTTCGCCTCCTGCAGTGCTGGATCTCAAACCCAGGGCCTTACAACGCTGCATCCCCTTCCTTTTTTTTTTTTTTTTTTTTTTTTTAATGAGACGGTCTTGCTAAGTTGCCTAGGCTGGCCTGGAACTTGCAAGCCTCCTTCTGCCTCAGCCTCCCAAACTGCTGGAATTGCAGGTTTACGCCACCACACCCAGCCCAAGTACAATCTTTGATTGCAGTAATTAGTCTAGTCATGGAGTAGAGCTATATATAGAATGAGCTGGAAAAGTCCGTTCCTACCTGCCAGGTCCATGAACTGCCCCTCTGTGGTGATAGTATGTAGCCACGAGTCAAGCACTGGGGAGCAATAATCTACGTCATGTAACTGTAACCCTAGAGGTTACCCAGTGTCTTTGTGTAGAGTAGCAGTTTGTACCTGTAACTGTTGGGCGTGGTGGTGGGGTTTTGTTGTTTTGTGTTGGTGCCAGGGGTCTAACCCAGGGCCAGTAAATAAGGTTTTTGATGCAGTGTAGCACTGACGAGGTTGAGAGCAGACAACTATACTTTGATAGGTGAAGCTTATAAAGGTGGGAGTATTTAAAGTGGTGTTCTCATCCTAGAAGTCAAAGAACTTTCTGCCTTTACAGTTCAGGCCACAGCTTTGGATTACCAGGGATACGTAAACTTTTTCTATAAATGGCCAGAGAGTAAATATTATAGTCCCTGTGAGACACACAGCCTCTGTAACAATTACTGGACTCTTCCTTTCAGTAGGAAGTCATCTGTGCAGTTCACAAAGGGACAGGTGTGGCTGTGCTCCGGTAAAACATTATTTGCACAAATAAGTTACTTACAGTCCCTGGGTCAGGAGCAGTATTTTCCACACTGTATCATGTCTGAGCTGACCTTTAGGAGAGGAATGCTTGATTTCTGGTAACTATGTGTAGTACCAAACCTTACTGAACTGTTTATTCGTTGGTTTCAGGGGGCTGGTGGCATGTTGTCCTCAATCTTGACACCACCATTGCTATCACCCAGAATTTTGCCAGCAGCACCAACTTCCCTGTTGTATGGCACAAGACGGTAAGAGGGAGGCCAAAGTTATCAAGGAAATGGTATAGGTGAGAGACTTTTATTCTTACTTTGGCTTTGTTCCAGTGTCTACCCCAGAGATAAAATGGATGTGCTGACTTTAGAGAGGCCTGTAAAAAGCTAGGGGTGCTGGCCTGACCATAGAGAGGGCCCAAGGTCAGGGCTGGTGCTCAGAACACTGGCCAGC
This sequence comes from Aplodontia rufa, assembly GCA_004027875.1. Lineage (NCBI taxonomy): Eukaryota > Metazoa > Chordata > Mammalia > Rodentia > Aplodontiidae > Aplodontia > Aplodontia rufa. The sequence continues at coordinate 34,458 of PVKS010010752.1, forward strand.
CTCCAGGTGGCAGGGTGAGACTCTGCATGTTTGATCGAAGACACTCAGTCAAAACATGGTGACGATTGGGATTATTTCTTGTTTTGTTTTGTTTTTCTTTTTTGTTTATTTTTCAAGGCTAGCAGTAGCAAAAGAAGCCCTTTGGTTGAGGTTTTATTTTGGTTGTTTCTTTTTTTTACCCAGAAGCATTATTCCCATTTGAACTTACTGCCTTCAGTTCTTGTGAGTGAGGTGACTGCCCTGGAGACTTAGCTCCTCTGTTTATCCACAGAACAGATACAGCACGGGCAGCGGCAGTGCAAGCCACCCCCAGCCACCCCGTGCCACTGTGTCCCAACCCTGACCTGGAGGGACCAGCTCTCGGGGTAAGAGAGGGATTCTGGCTCGTTCAGTGCTCCTCCCTGCTGAGAGGGCCAGCAAGGGTGGTGGCTTCTGTTCCCCCCGGACTCTCGGCACCCGAGGCCCGCTTCCTCTGCCCGGCAGGCCACGGAGTGCTGCAGCCTTGGCACTCCGAGGCCTTACGTACAGCAGGTCTTTTGTGGCGGGCTGCTGCTCTTGATGCCAGTTCAGCACGTCTTCCAAGTGCGGGGGGCGGACCCTCTTGGTTGACACCGAATTTCTCACAGACCTAATTGTTTCTGCTCTTGACAAGTAGAATCTATCCAAACCCAAATCTTGTCATTAGTGCTGTGTTGTGGAAAGGAAAATTTAAAATATATATATATATATGTAGCTAAGAAAGTTGCAAGGGGACAAAAACGAGGAAAAGGAGCTGTTTCTTCCAAGGGAAGAATGAAGCCAAGCTCAGGGAATGCTGCCCCCACCATGGCGATGCAGCCAGCTCACCGTGCAGGTGGTGATGAATTGCGTGGAGCTAGAATGTCAGTTTCCTCAAGAAAAATGTGCCCAGCCCAGGGCTGTGCCTCCTTGCTGTTGTGCAGGAGCATGCTGTCACTCCCTGGGCGTTTCTAGGTGTTTTTAAGTGATGCAGGACTACACTTTCAGTGACTGTGTGGGTGTTGCCACCTTTGGCAGCCCATGAGAACAGAGTCTCTTACCTCTCAGGATCTTGAAGCAGGAGCACCCTGAGCTAGCGGTTCTGGCGGATGCAGTTGATCTCCAGGAGTCCACGGGCATTGCCTCCGACAGCTCCAGCGACTCTTCCAGCTCCTCTAGCTCCAGCTCCTCCGACTCAGACTCAGAGGTGAGGGCCAGCTTGCCTTCTCTGGGCTCTTGGCTTGGTGCACCCCACGGACCAGTGCAGGAGGGAGAGGCTGTGAACAGTTTTCGCCGTTCTGGCCCAGCGTTAGACGTTGCACATGCTACAGCTTTCCACGTGTGCATGCATGATCGGGTTCTGGGCATTTGTGAATAGATAGCTCAAGATCACACAGGTAGCAGACAAGTGTCAGGATTCAAACTCTCACATCAGTCTGACCTCAAAGGCCTTGTAAGCCTGAAAACTCAGCAAATCCAGTAGCCTACTTTAAATTAACAGCGGTACTGGGTAAGGGTACACCCTTAACAGATGAAATTTCTGTCACTTAACGTCATTGTGCCTGTGTACTTTCACACGTCAAGCTCTTTGGAATGCAATTTTAGCATGCCAACATTTCCAACCCATAAACCTCTTGTGAGAGACCAGCGAGGTGGCGACCTTTGCATGTTAGTACATCTCCAGGTCTTGGGGAGCCAGGAGCACTCACAGAGGTCGATGCTGGACTGTGGTGGATGGAGAAAGGGGTCAGGCCCTGTGCTCTCCAGGCTGACTTCTTGCCATTTCTTTTCCTGTGTCCAGTGTGAGTCTGGGTCTGAAGGTGATGGGACAATGCACCGCAGGAAGAAGAGGAGGACATGCGGCATGGTGGGAAATGGGGACACCACCTCGCAGGATGACTGCGTGAGCAAAGAGCGCAGCTCTTCCAGGTGACCCCACACGGCGTTGTTGCGTACAGGGATGTGCTCACAGCGCGGGGCAGGGCCCAGGGAGGGCAGCCGTTGGAACCCGCAGACCAGGAGAGAGAGGGCAGATGCATGCCAGAGGATGAGGACTCTCTTGGACCGTGAATCCGCTCACTCAGCACTTGCTGCAGTAGCTCTCTCTGCTACCCATGCAAATTAAGGAGGCTCGTTTTATCCTGTACGAGGCAAGAGTGTGTGAATGGTGCCACGGAGACCCTTACACTATTTAATAAAAACAAGTCCATTTTACACCCGACGGTTGTCCTTTGGGAGTACCAGGTCGCCCCGCTGCTGTGTCTGGGTGGGGAGGAGCGCTAAAGCAGGAGAGGGAAGCCCTGGAGGCGTGGCCGGCGGTTTCCGAAGATCCCAAGCAGGGCCTCTTGCTTTTCTCCCAGCTTTGCACTGCTGCTTTGAGTGCTCAGGCCAAGTTGAATAGCAGCACATAGCTCAGGGTTTTTATCACATCTTGATCATGGTTCCAAGTTTGTGTTTTCTTTTTAAACAACATTGGATCTAAAACTTTCAGAATCAGTAAGAGAATATATTTGCCAGTGTCTGCCCTTGTGTGGTGTATAACACACCCCCAGCAAAGGCTGTTCACTCTGCATGGATCTGAGGTCTTTGAATCCAAGTTCCTGTTTCAACATTCTGTCAGAAGGTTAAGCAGGGAGGGGGAGGATAAAATGCTGGTGTTCGAACGTCCTTAACTGCTACAGGTGACATCTTGTTACCTTTTATCTCCAGGCGCTGAGCGTTTTCTTAGATGCTTTGTGAACGTTAGGACCCATGTTCCTTTCTGTTGTCCTTCCTGCGTTCTCTGATCTGGCAGGAATCCCAGGGGAAGGCAGTTGTCTTATTAAGGGAGTTTATCAGGCTGGATGTGCGTTTCTTAGCCATATTGCCCTTTTCACAGCCACATCAAGATTTCTTCTCTTGCCTTTTTAAGTTGTTTCTATTATTGCATACTTAAATCTGTGCTTAACGTGAGACTTCGTGATTTTTTGGAAAGATTTTTAGAGGCTGGGTGCTGTCATGTACCCCTGTAATGCCAGCAACTCAAGAGGCTGATGCACCAAGCGGATCACATGTTGGTGGCCAACCTGGGCAATTTTGCAAGACCCTGTCTCAAAAAATAAAAAGGACCGGGGGTGTAGCTCAGTGGTAGAGCGCCACTGAGTTCAGTCACCAGAACCACCAGGGCAAAGTTTAGAGAAAGCCTAGCCATTGCTTCAGCAGGGGGGTCCTTGGGGTTCTGCTGTCAACGTTGCCATCGTCTTTGTGCCCAGCTCTGCTGTCTGCATGCTGATTACAGGCAGTTGTGCTTTCCTTGGCAGGATTAGGGACACTTGTGGAGGTCGGGCTCATCCCTGAGCAAACAGACTCCTTGAGGTGGCTCCCGTGTAGGCTGTTGGTGCCACCCAGCTCAGCTCTCACATCTGCCGCTCCCACCTTCTCCTCTGTCTTCTTTGAATGCGGATCTTCCTTCTCGGGTCTGAGCTCCTGTCTTCGGTCAAATGCTGGTTTTGCTGCTTCCTAAGACTACAGATTGGCAGCTCGATGAGGCGCTGGAGCTGCCATGCGGTCAGGAGGAAGACTGTGTTGTGCTAAGAACCACGTGGTCGCCTGAAGGCCAGAGGGGTGCAGTCTACTCGCGTCTCACTGCGCCACCCCGCTGCTGTTGGTAAGGAACAGCTGGCTTTGTACAGCGAAGGCCCTGAGTGTCGCAGATGCTGATCCGCGTGTGAACCTGTCATGCGCTGCCTTCCTGGATGTCACCACTGGTCCAGAGACCTTCAGAGGCAGTGACCCAGCCACATGCCCAGCTCCACCGCCCACCACCCACGCTCAGTCCTCTCTTAGGAGTCCTCTCTCTCTACGATCGGGCTGTGAGGTTTCGTGGTTCTGTGTGGTGTATTGTGAGGTGGGGGCATTGGTGTCTTTTTCGTTTGTACAGAGTGGGAAAGGTGTTTGTGTTTTTGTCACAGAACTTGAATTGTAACAGGCCGAGTTCTAACATGGTTCCATTCTCCCCCGAACGTGGTCCATGAGCAACGAGCTCCCACTCTGTAAGGGACTTCATGTCTGGTGTCCCCTTTGTTCAGCCTGCAGACATCAGGTGGGCAGCTTGTGTTACATGCAGGAGAGAAATTCAGAATGGTGCTTTTTAGTAGTCAGGATCTGTGGGTGCTCCAGTGGGGTGTTGGGATTGGCCCGCAGGTTCCCTCTCTTCCCCTCTAGATTCACCTGCTTGCCTTAATCCATCCCTGAAGTCAATAGCAGGGTTTGTCAAGGCCTTGCCCAGTCGCAGTCAGGTACCACTCTGTCTCCTGGATTGCTGGTCAGAGGCACCTGTGGCAGGTGTTGGAACTGGTGCCACCTCTCGGAATCCCCTAAAACAGAAATGATCAGAGGACCCAGATAGTAAGCTGTTAGCACATGGGCTGTCATTTTCTGCCCCTGGGTCCTGTGGCTTTGCTCTTGGAGTTTCTCTTAGTACCAGGTTTCCACGCTTGAAATGACAACCCAATTTACACACTGGGTTGGTGGAAAAACTCTCCCTTCCTCAGAGACATCTCCTTGGCTGCAGGTGCCGCCTGGCCTCCCTTGCAGCAGCAGCTCCCTCTGCTCCCGCAGTGGGCAGGTTACATTCAGGTGGGGTCAGCCCTGCATGTGTGATCTCTCTGTAGTAGTATCTGGATGGCATTCCTCCTGCTTTGTAAAAGTCATTTCTTGTCATCTTCCAAAAGCTTTTTCTTTCCCCAGCATAGCTGCTGGGCTTTGAGCTTGCTCTATACCAAATGCTCCTCCTCTCTAAACTTCAGGTCAAAACAAGAAGCCACCAAAAAGGGGCACTTTGCCAGTGGCCTCGGAGGTGGGGCGAAAAGATCGCCTACGCAGTTAGTCCTGCGGATACGGAAGGTGAGTCCTGCTGGCTAAACACCACCAGGAATGAGGCACCTCCTTCACCTCTCCCGAAGCACTTGAGCGATATAGATGATGTGTTGCTGTTTGGCTCTCACCAGCCCATAAACAGCCGCAGCGTATATTGTGTTTGTTCGGCCAGGCCAGGGATTCAGCATCCTCTACCCCCATTTACTGTCCCTGTGAGCCAGCCAAGCATTCCATTATGGAAGCAGAGCAAGGGGAACCACGTGTGAGCAAGTGATCAGGGCAGGGTGGGGCCAAGGCTCTACCTGTCAGTAGTCCCTCACCCTTGAGTGGCGTCAGCAATAGGAAAGTAAATGCAACCTATTAGGAGGCACAGGGTAGGAACAATGTGAGTTCGGGGCCACGGCTTGAAGGCCCTGGGTCTTCAGGAATGGGAGAATCCAGTGCTACACAGGAGTGGCTCTGGGAAGTTCCAGGTGAGGCCCTAGAGGGGACAGCTGCTGAAGCAGGAGCATTGTTCAGATACCATTCTTTCGCAGCCACCCTCAGTAATCCAGGTGCTCAGCCCAGGTTCCTGACCTTAGTGGACAGTGACACTTCACAGGTGACTGGGCAGGGCAGGGAGACAGCAGGTGATCTCCACTGGATGAGCAAGTGCTGGTCTCTGCACACAGGTTGATAGATCTCCACGAGGACCCGGGCTAGCACTGCATGTGCGTGTGTCAGCACACAGCTGCGTCATGGAGGGGCTAGAGGTTCTTCAACTAAGGGTCAGTGGGGAAGGGTGTGGGAAGTGCTTTACAAACACGCTCGCCCGGGAACAAGGGCTTTGGACCAGAGAAGGTGTGGAAGCGGGGCTTGCACCACAGTAGAAAGAGCCACGCACAAAGAGGTTGTGTGTTCCGCTGCGCTGTGGGCTCTTCAAGCTGTGTGGCATTCCTGGAGAGGTGGCTTTGATGTGAGGGTACTGCCCATGGGTTCAAGGTAGTTTGGCTCCTCTGCCCGCCCCTCCCTGTCTTTTGCAAGATGTTACATTGTTCTCAGCAAAACTGGAGGAAATGGGCCCCTAGGTGGTAGCTCTCAACTTTGTCGCCCCTTATTTCAAAACCTTGAATCCTAGCCCCAACAAATCTCCCTGGTTGAGAACCAACCCCGACCTGGTGGTGACGGCACCACAGAAGTGCTGGGCTGCCTCCTGAGCTCCATGCCTCAGAATGCTGAGCAGCCGCTGGTCCCGCGGCCCTCTCGCTGTGGGCCCGCCGTGAAATGCCTGTAGGTCTGCCATTGCATTGCTGTTTTTAACTTTGACTTGGAGAAAATTTGTTCATCATTTTAAATAAAAGCAACTGGATTTGGAGTTGTGTGTTTTGCCTTATTTCATCTTTGTTTCTTTTCATTCGTTCTTAGTGTTTTTAAAGTCAGTAGAATATGGTTTGTCAGCAGAACAAGATCTCTTAAAAATATACTTTAAAACAATAGGAACAGGTGACTAAAATAAGGCCCAAGCACTTTGGCTGCAAGGCCACAGGCCAAAGCCATCATCCTAGACAAAACCCCACTCTGCATTGTACAGTGTGGGTCTTTCTCATTAAACAGCACCAATGGGAATTGGGTGGCCCTAGAACCAGGTGGACTGCAGGAGTGAGCTGTCGTAGCTGTAGCGCATGCAGAAGCCCAAGTCGTACTTGTGTCTACTGTTTAAAAGAAGCACTCTCAGGGCTGGAGCCATGGTTCAGCAGTTATGGCGCTTCCCTGGCATGCAAGAGGACATGGGTTCAAAACCCGGTACACAATGAAGTGTCAGAGCAACAAAAGCCGAATGAAAACTAAAACTGATTCTTTCTAACTCTCCCTTTCTCGCATTCTTTAAAAAAAAAAAAAAAACAATAGCACTGTAGCTGGGCACAACAGTGAACTCCAATCCCAGTGGTTCCAAAGGCTGAGGCAGGAGGATTGCAGACTCAAAGCCAGAATCCGCAGCATAGTGAGTTCTAAGCGAATTAATGAGGTCCTGCCTCAAAATGTAAGAAGGAGCTGGGGTTGTGATTCAGTGGTTAAATGTCCCTGGGTTCAATCCCTGGTACCAAAAGAAAAAACCACCTTGAGTTGGGCATGGGGGACACACCTATGAGCCTGGTGGCTTGGAAGGCGAAGGCAGGAAGCTTGCAAGCTTGAGGCCAACCTGGGCAAAAAGTAAAAAAGGCTGGGGGTGTACCTCAGTGACAGCACCTGCCTGGCATGTGTAACGTCCTGGGTTTGAGCACCACAAAAGTAAAAAGAAGCACTCTGGCATGTTTTGATTTATATCCAAATATTAAATGCATCCTATGCAAAAAAAAAAAAAAAAAAGCATCGTTTGTGTGTGTGACTAAACCTCACTATTTTGCACAAGTTGGTCCTCAAAACTGACTCCAGGTTACTGGGTCTGCAGGGCGGTGCCTCAGTGCTCAGCTGTAACCCTACTTCATCCCCCCCCAAGAGAGTGAAGGACAGAGAGAGAGAGAAAATCAGTTTTATTTAGTTTTTCATGTGACCTTTGTTGCACTGACAGTTGTGTATGTGGTGCTGAGGTATGAACTCCCATACTCACGAGTGCCTGGCAAGCAGTGTCACTGCTGAACCACACGCTGGCCAGAACCCTGCTTTTTGACCTGAGACCATTTTGGGCGGGGTACCTGACAAACTGGGCCGTATTTATTTGAAATAACTGAATCATGGGGTGTGGAGTGGTAGGGAAATATGTTTTTGGTTATAGCTTATTTCCAGCATACCCTGTTTAGTTAACAGCCCTGAAAGGAGTTGGAGGAGAGAAAAAAAAAACCGAAAACCCCAAAACCAGTAGCCTTCCTTTTCCTCATTCCGCCCTCCACTCTTCCAGCCCGCAACCCACCAGGAAGTACAAGGAGAAGGAGGAAGCCAGTTGGGGAGACAGTGTTGACGGTCTTGGGGTGGGGACAGCCGTCACACTGGGAGGCCTTGTGGAAGGCTGCTGGCTTCGGCCTGGAAGGGCATTCAGTGGCCTAGATCTGAGATGTGCTCGAGGGCGACGCCAAGGAATGAAGGCAGCTGCGGGCGCGCCTGCGGACGTGGCCGAGCTGAAAGGAGTCCAGCTTCCTTTCCATTGTCTTTCGCTCTTTCAGAAGGCAGTCGGGGAGTCATTTCCAGATACCTTGCTAGACTTACTTGTCACCCAGCTTTCTCCAGCTATCGCCACTATTTCCAAAATGCCCTAGGATGAACTGTACAGGTTAAAATGATGCTCTGACCCGGGAAGGTGACAATCCGGGCGCCGAGGCAGTGAGCTTTTCACAGCGGCTTGCACCCTGCCCGTATGGTGAGTCCGTGCGCATAGCGGCGGCCTGCCCAGACGGGGGTGGGTGACTGCCCTCCTGCGCTTGCCAGGGTGCGGGCGGGAGTCCCCCGGTATCGGAGCCGCCCGCTAAGGGCCCAGGGGCGGGGCGCGGGCGGGGACTCCGCCCCGAGGCGGGGCGCGGCGGCGGGGCGCGGCGGGCTCCCTCGGGGTCCCGGCGGGCGGGCACTCGGCGGCCGCGGCGCGATGGAGGCGCCGGCCGAGCTGCTGGCTGCGCTCCCGGCGCTGGCCACCGCGCTGGCGCTGTTGCTCGCCTGGCTGCTGGTGCGGCGCGGGGCGGCCGCGAGCCCGGGTCCCGCCAGCGCGCCCCCGGAGCCCGCGGCCCCGGTGCCGCCAAGTCCCCGCGCCCCTGAGCCGGCGGCGGTGCCCGGGGGGCCAGGTCAGCCTGAGGGCCCCGGGGAGCCTGCGGGGCCCGGGGAGCCCGCAGCGGCGCTGGCCGAGGCGGAGGAGCCGGCGGCGGAGGCGAGGCAGGTACGCACCAGGGCGCGTCCGCGGCACCCTCCCCACCCAGGGATCCGGGCCTCTCGGCGGCTCTGGACGGCCCTATAGCCAGGGAAGTGGGGCCGCGGGGCTCGGGCCGGCCGGCCGGCAGGAAACCAGGGTCCCGGCGTGCCAAGTCGCGGCCCCGCGGCTCGCCATCCTCCCCTGGAAGTGCCGCCGAGGGATCGGCCGCCTGGAGTTTGTTCGCCCGTTTTCTTCCCGTCCTCCTCCGCCCCTGCGTGCCGGGAGCCGCCCCTGCACCGGGCGAGCTGTCCCGGGCCTCCCCCCGCCCCCCGCGCTTGGAATTTCGCTCCCCTCTCTCCTCTAACCCCTCGCGCCCACCGATCCCGCAGGCACGCTCACGTGGCTTTTCTCCAGGCCTGCATAGAAGTTGTCTTGATGTTGGAAATGTGTTACTTTTAGAGGGTGAAGAGGAAAGCTGCCTCTTTTCGGGACCACTTGAAATCCAGATTTCTAGAATTACTGTGGCATTTTGTGACGCCCACGGGACGGGACTGAAAGGAAGGGCACTGATCCTGATCGTTGCCATCTTTTTTTATTGTCCATTTCAAACTGATGTGGGCTTTGGCTGTCTCCTTCCCCATGCCCCGGGCGCAGACAAGTCTGGCCTGCAGGATGAAGCCCTCTGGCAAAGCCTCTGAGCCCCCAGACCGCCTTCCCCATCTCGGCCACCGGCCCTAGCCGCTGTTGGCCATAGCAGTGTTGTCGTGTGCCTGACCACACTGCCTTGCCCCAAGATAACCTTCCTCCGCTGTCCAGTCACCCCATTCTCGCTCAGGTGCATCTCTGGATTGGAGAACCCCTTGCCCTTGTTGCCAGTAGGATTTCACTCCCTTGGCTGAAGGAGGCCACCACCTCTGGTCTCCAGTGACTTTTTTTTTTTTTTTTTTTTTTTTTGTCCAGTACTGGGCATTGAACCCAGGTATGCTTATCACAGCTGTAGCAGCCCTTTTTTATTTTGACACAGGGTCTACTATATTGTGGGTGGCTGCTCAAACTTGCAGTTCTCAGCATCTGATTACAGATGCTGATTACACACACACACACCCCCAGTCTAATTGTAGCACTTTCTTATTTCTGAGCTCCTCCCTTTGGAGGAGAGGATACAGCTGGACTGGAAAGTGTTAGCAGGCTGCTTTAGTGCATTGTCAGCAGGTCTGCGATGCCCACTGTGTCCTTTGCTGGACACAATGGTTTACGCTGGAGAGAAGCCCTGTGTGGGGAGGAGGAGGCAGTGAGAATAGGCTCAGGCATTTCTCTCTTCAAGTAAGAGCACCAGACCCCCTCTGAGCAGGCGCTTTGCTTGACAAGTGGATGACTAATTGTGTCATTAGAGTGGCTTCTACCAGCCCTGAGGAAGATAGAGCATGGCAGAGCCTCGTCCTTGCTAGGGGAAGTTCTTGTACCTCAGCCGGTTAAAGCAGGTGGGGTTTGGACGTCGGTGGATATTTATATTCGTTCCCATGTTTGGGATTCCTGCCTTACTCCTGCTCTCCTGGGACTAGTCTCAGGACACCACTGACCCTATTCATGAATTGGTCCTTTATCACCCAGCAGCAGGTTCTAGACCAAATGCCAAGATGTCATTTACTGGTACACGGTCATTGTTTTGATCCTCTGGGGTACAGCACTTCTTAACTTTCCATAGGGCTTTTGGGCTGTCAAGAGCATATGATTTGTGATATAATGAGTTCAATGGTGTTGAAATAGGGGCCCTCAGCTGGATCTGGTGGCGCACACCTGTTATCCCAGGCTGAGGCAGGAGGATCAAAAGTTCAAGGCCAGCCTCAGCAACTTAGTGAGACCCTGTCTCAAAATAAATAAACAGGGGTGATAGGGTTGTAGCTCAGTGGTAGAGTGCCCTTGGGTTTAGTCTGCAGCGCCATTGGGAAAAAGGAAAAAAAAGAAAAATAGAGGCCCTCACATAATCTGCCCCCATCTGGGGGATGCACATTCTCAGAGGTGCAGTGTGTGTTTTTAAGGACAGTATATGATATAAGGAGTTCACATCCCCCGCAGACCTGCTGCCTGCTGCCTGTGCAAATCCACCCCACAGGAGAATCCCTGTCTTTCCTCACTGGGAGGACTGGTTCTTCCCCTTTGGACCCAAGGTCCCAACCTTTTTTGAACTGACCAGCTGCCCTGACTCCTGCAGGCACGCATCAAGCCCATACTGTGCACAAGGTCCTGGATCAGGGCTGTGGGCCACACATCTTTGTGTCCTCCCCTCCCTTCCCAGTAGTGGAAAGAACTGAAGCAGCTGATTAAAAATTGGGTTGAGGGGCTGGAACAGTGGCTCAGTGGTTGGAGCACTTGCCTGGCAAGCATGAGGACCTGCGTTCAAACCCCAGCATCACATGCACAACTGTCAGAGAAACAAAGGCCAGATGGGAAAAAACAAATAAAATTGATTCTCTCTTTCTCTCTCTCACTCTCCCTCTCTCCTCCCTCCCTCTCTCTCTCTCTCTCTCTCTTTAAAAAAAAGAAAAAGAATTGTCTTGAAATCGACTTAGGCATTTCCTAAAGTTTCCTTTTCCGATGATCAGGAGCTCAGTGGACAGTTGGGAAGAAGGACCCCTGGGGTGGAGGGGGCGCTGCAAGTGATACCCACACCAACCTCCTTTCTGCTGCAGGAGGAGGGCAGGCACCCCACCTGCAGTTAGCTCGGAGCCCCTGCCCAGGAAGGGAGGAGAGAGCGCAGAGCTTAACTTGCCTCTCCGTCCCTCCCTCCCTCTTTTCCATTAACCACTATCCTTCTAATCCAATCCTCTTTTCCCTCCAGGCCTGGGCAGTCTGGGGCAGCTGCTGCCTCTGACTCACAAAGCTGATTATTGAGAAGGATCTGGAGCCAGGGAAGCAGCCCTCAGCTGCTGCTGCAGATCATTTGGCCCATGGTGCCGGCTGCCCTCCAAGGCCAAGGACCAAGTGGTGGGAAGGGGCCATTTATGGGCAGAGGCCCTTAGAGTGAACTGCAGAACTAGAAATGAGATCAGCGCCCCTCCCTTCCCTTCCCTTCCCTTCCCCGCCTAGCAGCCAGGGCTGGGAGTCCCAGGAGAGGGCAGAATCACATTATTAGAACCTCTTCTCATTTCTCATAGGGATTAGCATGGAGTGGGCAGTGCAGGACGGATGGCAGAAGCATCCTGCTTCCGCTGAGCACCAAGCAGCCAGGTCACAGACAAAAGCCAGTCCCTCCCAAAGCCAGAGAGTAGCAGGACTTGGTCCTCAAATTGGGGTTTTAGAATTGAGAAATGCACGTAGGGATTCCAACGGATTTGCCTCTGTGTCCTAGAAGTCCCCATCGGTGTCACAGCCCTGAGCCAGGACCTTGTGCCCAGTGTGGGCAGGGAGAAGCTTGGAAATTACGGGAGACTAGAGCCCTGTGAGCCTGGATTGGATTCTGGATCTGGAGCAGGGTAGGGAGCTGTAAGGGATTTGGGAGATAATTGAGGCTTATGCGTGTGTGCTGCTGTGGCTGGAACCCAGGGCTTTGCTCTACCCTGAGCTGCGCACCCAGCCCCAAGACACTTCTTAAAATGAACAACATGTGAGATCATTTTATTATATCAATGCTGCATTTCTAGGATGGGATACCAGCATGATGGTTTCGTAGAAAATGTCCTTGTCCTTAGATGCATCCTGAAATATTTACGGATGACCCGTCGTGATTCAGATGGTTCCACAAAGTGCGGGTGTATATGGAGAAAGATCGCAAAGATGGCAGAATGGGTGCATCTGGGTGAGCGGTCTGTGCGTGGTCATGGTATCACTCTTCCAACTTTTCTGTAGGTTTGGAATTTTTCAAAATACAGATATGTTGGAAAAGCAAAACGCAATGGGGCTCTTCAGGAAGAGCTCAGTTGCTCAGATGCTGCACAAGCAGAAGCTTGGGAACTGCACTGACTCCATCTGTCTGTCCTGGTCCTGCAGCTCCACCTGGTTTGCCCCTCTAATATTTTCCTGCTATTAGATCCACCTCTTGACTCCTGTCCTAACCAGGCATGGGCCCCAGGGGTGTCCTCTGGAAGCCCCGCAGAGCCTGTCCCTCCCCACCCTCTGTCCTGGTCCCGCCATGTTCTTACCAACACAGGTAGCAAGGGCCAAGTAGATGTTTGGCAGTTTTGTTCATCTTTCTTGGAGGGGGTCTTATCTTTAGTCACCCTGGGTTGATAGAGTACAAGATCTTAGTCTGCTGTCTGACACAACAGAGGTCTTTCTCACATCTCTGAAGGCTGGAAAATCCAAGATCAAGGTGTCAGCAGATTGGATCTTTGGCTGGACTCTAATCTTGCAGACGCCACCCTCTTGCCTCTGGTGGCAGAGAAAGAACTGGGAAGCTCTGGTGTTTCTTTCTCTTCTGCAGGGGGCCCTGATTTCCACCCCAGGACCTCATCTAAATTAATCAGCTCCCAAAGGCCCCACCTCCAAATACCATTATTCTAGGGGTTGTGGCTTCAACATCCAAGCTGGGATAGGGTGCAGGAACTTCATCCCACAATAGCTCTAGTGATTTGCTGAGAAGCAGAATTGGAAACAATCGAGACATTCATTAATTAGGACATTGGATTAATCAGAAAAGTGATATTAAATAAGTAAAGAAAATAATCTAGGCGAAGTCATATGTGCCTGTAATCCCAGCAACTCTCAGAGGCTGAGGCAGGAGGATGGCAAATTCAAAACCCGCCTCAGCAACTCAGCCAGGCCCTAAGCAATTTAGCAAGACCTGTCTCAAAATTGAAAAGGGCTTGGGATGTGGTTCAGTGGTTAAGTACTTCTGGGTTTAATCCCTGCCACAAAAAAAAAAAAAAAAAAAAAAAAAAAAAAAAAAAAAAAAAAAAAAAAAAAAAAAAAAAAGAATGAAAGAAAGAAAAGAAGACACAAAATAATAACTATGTTGCATTAGATATCAACTCAAAGACTGACTTTGGGGACTGAAAATGGAGCTCAAAAGGGTGTTTTCTGTAAAGCTGTTAAAACTCATCATTTTTGGGGGGGTGAAAAAAAACTCATCATTTAATTTTTTTTTTTTAATAAGAGAGAAGTCTGGGGGCTTTCCTAGTAGCTCAACTTTGTTCTTTCAGAGAGAAAGAGTCTTGCTTGCACGCAGAAAACTTCACTGTGAGAATTTTCTACCTAGTGAGAAATAGTCAAATTTTAAAGACAGGTCTCAGGAAGAAAGTCACTCAGCTTTAGAGGGTTAGAAATAAAACACTGCACAAGCCACCGTGAGACAGGTCCTCTTTTGTAGCTCTGCTCTTCCCAGGCAGCCCAGACCACACTGGGGAAGGGAGACCACTGGGCCCCTGATGGACAAACTTCTGGGAAACTCAAGATTCCAGTGGTCGGAGCTTTTCCAAACAACCTGAGCTGGTCACACTGGACAGGCTTGGAGCAGGAGGTGGAGACCAGGCTCAAGAGCCTCCTGGGTGGGTCCTAACTCTGCGAGCCTTTTATGTGGAGGGATGGGAAGTTACTGGGGATTGATCCCAGGGGTGCTCTATCACTGAGCTACACCCCCAGCTCTTTTTTTTTTTTTAAGAGAGAAATAACTTTATTTAGTTTTTCACATGGCCTTAGTTGCTCCAACACTCAGCTGTGTACGTGGTGCTGGGGTTTGAACCCGGGTCCTCGTGCTTGCCAGGCAAGCGCCGAAACCGCTGAGCCACCGCTCCAGCCCACCCCCAGCTCTTTTATTTTATTTTGAGACAGGGTCTGAGTTGCCCAGGCTGGCCTGGAACTTGTGATCCCCCTGCCTCAGCCTCCCGAGTTGCTGGGATCACAGGTGTGTACTACCATGCCTGGCTCCTTCTGGGCACATTCTTATTTGCTGAGGACTCAGAGATAGATCTCAAGACAAGAAAATCCCAACCCAAAAGCATCGACTGCCAATCTGCAGAAAACCCTACCTCTAGATTAAACCACCCTTCCTTTTAGTTCCTGGGGTGTCCTCTGGTTGGGGCCTCTACAAGAAATTTTAACAACTGGCCACAGTATTAATATATTCAAAGTTTGGCAAGGTCAAAATTGTTCAGCCTGATTTCCCTCTACAAAATCTTCTCATTTTCTGGCTCCCTGAAGTCTGCCGTTGTGTAGCCTTTAGTTTTCTATTTTTATTTATGTATTTAAGAGAGAGATATGGATAGACTGGGAGAGAGAAAGAATCAATTCTATTTATTTTTTTCATCTGGCCTTTGTTTCTCCAACACTTAGTTGTTTACGTGGTGCTGGGGTTCAAACCCAGGTCCTCATGCATGCCAGGCAAGCGCTCCAACTACTGAGCCACCTCTCCAGCCCCTAGTTTTTTTATTTTTATTTATTTTTTTGGTACCACAGATTGAACCCAGGGGTGTTTAACTACTGAGCCACACCTCAGCCTTTTTTATATTTTATTTTGAGACAGGGTCTTGCTGAGTGGCTGGTGCTGGCTTTGAACTTGTGATCCTCCTGCTCAGCCTGATCCTTTAGTTTTTTTCCATCCTCCACTTTCCTTTGTTCCAAATGTGGAGGCTGGAGCGAAACCTAATAGCCTCTGAGGGGGTTGGCTGGAGTGCAGACTGCTGCCCAAGGGTGTTTTTTTGTTTGTTTGTTTTGTTTGGGATGAAGCTTTTGATGTCCTCTAAATCCTCTTTGTAGGAGAACTGCCAAAAACTGTTAATACGATGGGATTGAATCTGGCATGCCCAATCATCAGAGCGAAAGTGTGCTTAAGGCTGGTGAACGTTTCTTGACTGGAGTCCAGGGTGGTGCTTCTGCTCTGGACTTTTGAACACTGGGGATGGGAGGGTTGTACTGGTCACAAGAACAGTCAGTCAATACTTCTTCCTCTGACTTCTCTCCCACCTCCCACCACCTTCCCTGCTCTGTGAGCGGGTGCCCGGTTGGAAAAGCTCCTGCCCATAATATTGTGTGAAGTCTGTGCCCAGCCCAGCCGCCCCTAAGCCTGGTCTTCTGGGGAGGGCCGCCCAGCCAGGGTGTCTCATGAATATTTTCCTTTCTGCCTTCCATCTTGTGCCCTGCTTCCCTTCCCACCCAGATTCCTCCTCCTTCCACTGCTAAGGCTAAGAGCACAGGCGTGTCCTGTCTCCTCTTTTCCCTCCTGCCAGTCTTTTGGTCTCCAGTCCTCTGCCAAGGGCCTCCTGAGCTAGGCTCACCTTTCATCTCCTTGGCTGCTGCTCCCAGGGAGGCTCCTGCGCTGTCTGATGTCCTCCTCCCAGGCTCCCTGCTGCCCACCATGCCGCCCTGCCTCACCCCAGCGGCCAGCAGCTCTTCACACCCCAGAAGCTACATCCCAGCTCCTCAGCTGAAAGCCCTCCTTGGCTTCTGCTGCACAGAGCTCCTCGCTCAGCTCTGCTCCCAGCATGGGCTCTGTCACCCTGTGAAGCTGCAGCCGCAGCCCACGTTCAGACCCTCATGTGTCTCCTGGCTCCAGCCAAGTCCTCACCTGGCACGCCTCCCCGTCCCTGGCCATACTAGCAGATGGACCGCCAACCTGCCTCCTCTCCTTCCTCGCTGTCCAGTGCAGTATCCTGCTTGGCTTTTTTCGTGGCTCCTCACCCAGAGTGAGGTCATCTTTATTTTGGTGCACATTGTCTGCGGCTGTGCCATGTCTGCTCAAGAGGACTGGCCCTTCCCACCAGTCACCACTGCACCACACATGCCCAGCACATGACAAGCACCGGACAGTTTCCTGTTGAATGAATAAGCAGCAAAAACCACAAAAAGAAGCAGAAGGAATCACTGTCTCCTTGCCTCCGCCCTGGGTGGCAGGAAGAGTCCTTTCTCTTCCTGCCCGGAGCTAGCTCGGCTCCAGAGCTGCGCAGTGTGACCAGAGAGGTGGCTGCTCTGTGAGGCAGCGAGCCCCTCAGTGCTGCTGCTGTTCAGAGACTGGACAGATGGCCGTTCATCCAGGTCTCTGCTCCAGCATGTGGTTGGCGCCAGGTGGAAGCCACACGAGATCAGTGGCTTTCTAACATTTTCTAAAGCGCTGGGTGCCCTTTTCCTGCTTTAATATTCCAGGGAAGCTCGGAACTTGGAGCCAAAGCAGAGCTAGCCTGGTGGGGGCTTGGCCTCTCCTCCACCTCTCCTCCTCCTTGCTGTGTCCTGGCAAGCTAAGCTAAAAGCCTCCATGTCAGATCCTGTGACCTTGCTCCCCACCCCCAGCACTCAGAATCACAGCCCCCCATTGAGGTCCAGAGAAGCACCCTAAGCCCCAGCCCACTGGCCAGTTGGATGGCGCCCCCTGTGGTGGAAGATGAGAACGCATCTCAGTAAAGCCCTCTGGAGACCCATTTCCCTGAACATGATGGCAGGAGAAACTGAAGCAGAACTTCGGAACCCAGGGCTTGTTGGAATCGAACACACCAGTCAGCATAGGCTGGGGCAGGAGGTTTTGAGCAGGAAATGAATCACAAAATCTCATTGTTTCTTTTTTTAATGCCCCTAACAAATATAAATACATATGTATATATGTGGGTGTGTGTATATATATATATATATATGTTTGTGAGTTTTCCAGAATTAAATGATTGCATACATAATATTTGACTTCCCGAGGATGAAGAGTATGCTAAATTGTTGATTGTCTCCCTAGATCTCTCCCTATCTTCCCTCCTTTAACCTCCCGCTGCCCCTTCCCTCTACTCGTCTGTGGTTCCCCTAGATTATGTGTTGCTATGCCCTTTGGGTCCAGTACTTGAGTTTGACTCTCACGCAAGCCTGGGTTTGGCTCCAGCCTCCATAAAATCTCCTTTTAAGGTGTTCCCGAAGCAGAATGAACTGGAGAAGCACTGAGTGGGTGCACAGAGGAGTGAAGATTGAACAATCCTGAGGCTACAGAGGGGAGAGTTGAGAAGCCAGCGTGGAAAGGGGAGTCAGGCTGGAATCAGCCTCCAAGGCCACCATGCAGTGTCAAAGACAGCAGGTGCAGATGCCAGCACCAGTGTGGCCACAAGACCTGGGCTAGCCCAGAGGGGCCAGCCCCGGGGCAGGACGGGTTGTTAGTTCTGAATGGAACCTCTTTGTCACACAGCATGCCTCCCACGACAGAGAAGGGAGTGGAGGGTGAAGGCTGCATGTCCTCCACCTGGAGCTGTCATTTGCAGGGGGAGGGGGTGGTGGTGTAAGAACTGCACCCCAGCTGCCCCTGCTTTTTGTGCAGTTAGCGCCAGCTCTGCTTCACTGCTCACCCGCAGCCAGTGCTCCCCCTGAGTGCAGAAGAGCAATTGATGGCTTAATGGGATCCTTCTGGAAGGGGAGAGTACAGTCGGGCCACCCTGGAGGCAGCCTTCCCCGCTGGCCCCACTCCACCTGCCTAGAGGGGCTTCTGTCCTTTAAAATCATTCAGACCAGCCAGCTGCAGTCACAGCAGGAGGCAGCTCTGGGGCTGCCCCAGCGGATCCTGTTTGCAGGACTCCATGGCCCTCTGCCCTGTGAGCAGACAGACAGACAGATACCCATCTCCCTCTGTCCCTCCCCCCACACGTCCCTCCCTCCCTGTCTCTGCACTTCCGGGCTCCACATCCACTGGGATCAGCTGGGCAGCCATAAATGGCAACTTGGTGCTGCAGAGGAGCCTGGCCTTCAGTGCTCAGAAGTCCCAGAAGCCTGCCTGTCCCTCCACTGCTCTCTCTGCCCTTGGCCTCTGGGGAGTGGGGCCCTGGGGCTCCTGGCCACAGAGAGGCTGTGGGGAGGAACTTCCCAGAGCCTTGCCTCACCTGCCTCCACTGGAGGAAAAAGCTGGGGGAAAATCATCCCAGAACATAAGTTAAAACCTGCTTTCCAGGCTGGAGCGGTGGCTCTGCAGTTACGACGCTTGCCTGGCATGCGTGAGGACCCGGATTCAAACCCCAGCGCCACATGCACAACAAAGTGTCAGAGAAACAAAAGTGATGGAAAACTAAATAAAACTGATTCTCTCTTTAAAAACAAAAACAAACAAAACCCTCTTTCTATTCAGGACTACGATGCTGAGGCTCTGGTCAAGGAGGTCATTGGTGTTGGGTCAGCTGGGCCAGCTTTGGGGACCAGCCAGGATGGCATCCGCTGTCTGTCTCAGCGGCCAATTCACAGTCTTCACAAACTT
Source organism: Aplodontia rufa (assembly GCA_004027875.1). Lineage (NCBI taxonomy): Eukaryota > Metazoa > Chordata > Mammalia > Rodentia > Aplodontiidae > Aplodontia > Aplodontia rufa. The sequence continues at coordinate 53,261 of PVKS010010752.1, forward strand.
GATTGACTTCCAGTAGAAGCAGGATGGACTCGTTGGCCAGGGCTCCTGCAGCACGCAAGTCCAGGTTCAAGGTGTGGGCAGCTGGTTCCTTCTGAGACCTCCGTGTGGCTTCCAGATGGCTCCTTCCTCCCCTCTGTGTCCTCACACAGTCTTCTGTCTGTGCACTTTCCTGGAGTCTTTCTGCATGTCCAAATTTCCTCTTACAAGGACAACATTCCTGGATTAGGGCCCACCCTAATGGCCTCATTAATTTAATCATCTTGTTAGAGGCCGTGTCTCTGAATATGCCCTTCAGTACCTCGGGATTGTGCCTGGACCCCAGTCCTCACTAAAATCTGCAGATGCTCAAGTCTCTCATCAACTGGCATTTGCATGTGTCCTGCATAGCTCCCTGACACTTTAAGTCATTTGTAGATTACTTTTTTGTTTTTATTTTGGTACTGGGGATTGAACCCAGAGATGCTGAACCACTGAACCACAACCATTTTTATTTTTTATTTTGAGACAGGGTCTTGCTAAGTTGCTTTAGGGCCTCATTAATTTGCTGAGGCTGGCTTTGAACTTGCCATCCTCCTGCCTCAGCCTCCCAAGTCGCTGGGATTACAGGCGTGCACCACCTTGCCCAATTTGTAGATTACCTTTTTTTTTTTTAAGAGAGAGGGACAGTGAGAGAGACAGAGAAAGAGAGAAACAACTTTATTGAGTTTTTCACATGGCCTTAGTTGTTCCAACACTCAGTTGTGTACATGGTGCTGGGGTTTGAACCTGGGTCCTCGTGCTTGCCAGGCAAGCGCCGAAACAGCTGAGCCACCGCTGCAGCCCTGTAGATTACTTTTTTCAAAATTGTTTTTCATTTTAGTAATTTTTGGGTGTGTGTGTGTGTGTGTGTGTGTGTGTGTGTTACGAAGGATTGAATCCAGGGATGCTCTACCATTGAGCTACTACCCCATCCCTTTTAAATTTGTTTTTTTATTCTGAAATAAGGTTTCACTAAGTTACCAAGGCTGGTCTCAAGCTTGTGATCCTCCTGCTTCATCTCCCAGATCGCTGGGATTACAGGCATGGACCACTGCACCTGACTCTAGATGATCTATAATCCCTAATGCAATGCTAATGTATAAACATTTGTTCCATTGTATTATTTAGTGAATAACAAGGGGAAAGTCTATGTCCAGTACAAGCACAATACTTCCCTTAAAAAAGAGAGAGAGGGACGGTGAGAGATAGAATCAATTTTATTTAGTTTTTCATGGGCTTTTGTTGCTCCAACACTTTGTTGTGTACGTGGTGCTGGGGTTTAAACCCGCATCCCTGCACATGCCAGGCAAGCAGTATAACCGCTGAGCCACTGCTCCAGCTCTGCAAGCACAATTTTTTCCCCAAATATTTTTGATCCACAATTGGTTGAATTCATGGATGGGGCCCTGTGGCTATGGAGGGTGGATATGCTGTCAGGTCCTTGGGATTAAGCTCTGCACACATGAAATCGGGAAGAGGTGAGACCCAGTTCAGCCCGTAGCACACGGTGCCATGCGCCAGTTTTAGGGTGGAGGCTTTAAGGAGAGATCAACTGCTGGGAGCCGGGTGGGGTGGCACACATATGTAGCTCGAGTTAGAAGACCCTAGAATGAATGAGCTCTGCTGGGACCCTGCTGCCTGCAGGAGACTCCTGTGCCCAGAGTGGCAGATGGGAGCTGGGGACTGCCCCTGATGCAGCCATCCCACACTGACCCCTCAGGCTAGGCCCAAGCCAGGCTGCCCCCTGGTCTCAGCCCTGAGCTTGGAAGCCTCTCCCAGCCTGCCCCTCATCTCACCCCTCTCCCAGGCAGCCTATACACTGCTCCAAAAGCAGCTGAGCAGCTCCTGCTGACGCCTCACTTCCTGGAGAGAGAAGCCGGAGCCCTTTCCTGTGCTGGGCAGGTCTCTGTAGTGCAAAGCCCTGTTTCTGCCCCCAGTGTCCAACCGCTTCATGCCATATACCCTCCCTGCAGTCACGGCAGGCTCATGGCGTAGCTGGAAAAGCCCTGGTGCCCTGGGCTGTGCCCTCTGCCCAGACAGCTGCCCAGCAACGCTGTCCCAGCCCCACTCGGGTTGCTGGTGCACTCGGAAGCCATCCTTGCTCTCCGCAGGCCCGGCTGAGCCCCCTTCCTTCAGGCCCCTGCAGTGTTGCCTCAGTGCCTTGCGTTGTCCTGAAATCACGCTTGCCAAGGGAATGTGCCACCAGGACCTTCTAAGAAGGTGAGGCGCCATCCCCAGGCCCTGCTCCTTGGGCATGCTTAGACAACGCACGTCCAGTCCCCTGTCCCCTCACAGCCCTGCACAGAGCTGGCCAAAGGCTAAGGCACACCGCTCCTGAGGGGTCTCCATGCTGGTCTCCACTGCTGTCTGAAACCGCCACCTGTCTATCATCTATCTATTAATTGATTAATTAAACTGGTGTCAACCTTTCCTTATTCTGTTGTGCACATATTTTTATAAAATAAGGGCCAAATGCAATAGAGAGTGGTGTTTTACTTTGTAAAAGGAATCAGGGGACTGGGGAGGTAGCCCTGGGGTAGAGCGCATGCTCAGCATGAGGAGGCCCTGGGTTCCATCCCCAGCACTGTGCACATAACAAAAGGCCTGTTATCATTTCTTTTGCTTTTCGAACCCGTGTCCTCACGCATGCCAGGCAAGTGCCGAAACCACTGAGCCACCGCTCCAGTGGGAGGGTGGGCACCATTATTTCTGTACCCAGGTAAATGTGAAGACACTCTTTCCAGTGGAAGTGCAGAGCCTGGGCCTCTGCAAGGTCCTGTTGGATAGCCATCCCCCCCACACACACCCCTTTGGGGTCACCGGTCTGCCTTGGCCCTAGGCTGCAGCTGTTTTTCATGCCCTTCGCTCGGGTCCAGGAGTGCCTTCAGGACAGGGGCTGTGCCCGTTGTTATTGTCTTTTCATGTTTGTGTCTTGCACATAATAGAAGAATTGGCCTCCACTCTCTTCCCCATATGTGGCTTATTTCTGGGGCCCTCCCTGACTAGGACAGGGTGTAATTAAAGAGGGACATGGAATAAAAGAAGAACCAGCTGCCTTTCTCTCGCTCATACCCCATTTCAAGATGCCAGTCGCAGGTCCCCAGCTGACCCTCACTCCCACCCCTCATGGCTATAAATCAGACGTCCCGAGACCCCTCCACCCCCAGGTTGGATGATTCACTGTGAGGCACACAGGCCTCTGGAAGACACCTCCTGTTTATGGGTTTATTATAAAGGATATGATGATAGATGAACGGCCAGAAGGAGGCACATGGGGTGAGGTTGGAAGGTGCAGAGCACAGCGGCTCTGTCCCTGTGGTTTGGGGTCCACCTTCCTCCCGGCGTGTGGATGTCCATCAGCCTAGGAGCTCTGCAGACATTAGGGACTCGCCTAGGCACATCCATCACTAAGCCCACCTCCAGCCCCTCTGCCCTCGTCGGGTGGGTGTGGGGCCCACTGCTCCAAGTGTCTCATGATGGTTTTGTCTTTATGGAGACCAGGCCCATCCAGGGGCCACCAGGAGCTGACAAGTTGCTCCTGGGCCCAGGAGATTCCAAGGAACACAGGGCTCTGCATCAGCAGCCAAGGTCAGAGACCAAAGGTTAAACAAAGCTGCTTCCACCGGAGTTCAGGAGCACTGTCAGGAACTGGGGCAGAGACCAGATATCTGTTTCTTATTATATCAGTCATTCTCCCCCTACCTTTGATGGAAAAGAGATAGACAAAAAAGTAGCCCCATTCTCGCTATTCCGAGACTCCTATCAACGTTGTTAAAATGCATTGAGTCGCTCATGCATATGAGTAGAAAATTCAAATTATTCTGAAATATAAAGGTTGAAAGGAAAAGTCGCCTTCCCCCGAGCTCCACTCCAGAATTACCAGAAGCTTCCCTCTGCTCGGAGCACTGTGACTTCACTTTCTCCCTGTTCTCGCCTGTGCTATCAGCACCCCTTTGTAATGCCGTGTGGTGACACACTGCACGGCGAAAATTTTGGTCATCGTGTTCACCCCAAACCCATTCAGCTAGAATATCTTCAACTCGACGGGTGAACATGTCGCAGCCTGCAGCCCTGGCTTGCCTTCCTCAGCACACGGGGCCATTAGAGAGAGATCCTCAGAGTCATCCACAGTAGGCCCTTAGAAGTAGGTGAGCTGCAGGGCGAGGGGCAGGGGCGGGTGTCTCCTAGTCCTGGCCCTGGAGAGCGCTGCCTGCCTGCCCCCCCCCACAAAGACACTTCACTTTGGGCGGTATTGAGCAGCCTGAACCCGTACCCATGTCCCCAGCACCTCAAGACCCCACTTCTGACCACCGTGGGACTGGTGAATGCTCCACACCGGGAGCCTCCGCTCAGCACACAGGCCTGGTCATCATGGGCAGCCCTCCCTGCTGAGCTCCAGGTCCTTGCTCCTGGGCCTCTCTTCCCTCCTCTGCCCCTCAGCTCCATGCATGTCCCTCTCATCCTGAACATTCCAGCGAGTTGAAGTCACTCCTTCCTTCCACAGAGGCCACTCCAGGACAAGCCTCCAGTCTCCTGTTGTTGAGTCTGTGTGGGAGAGACCCGGAGCTGAGCACATGGAGCTCCAATTTTGGGAAAATGGACATGGAGATAGTGAGGGACAGAAAATGACACTGGATGGGGCTGGAGCAGTGGCTCAGCAGTTACAGTGCTTGCCTGGCATGTGCGAGGACATGGGTTCAAACCCCAGCACCACATGCACAACTGTCAGAGCAATGAAAGCCACGTGAAAAACTAGATAAAATTGATCATCTCTTTCTCTTTCACTGCCCCTCTTTCTTTAAAACAAAAAAGAAAGAAAGAAAAGAAAATGATGCTGGAGGAAGGGGAGGTCTTGGGTCTCTAAGGCAGCCTCACAAGGCCCTGGTCCTGGGTAGCCTGGCCAGCATTTCTCTCGGGCCTCTGGTTCACACACTCCAGTGAGGGGTGGGAGTCCCACACCCACTCATCCAAATGGCATCTCCAGACAAGCACTGCCTGGGAAAGGTCAAGGGTTTAAGGACCATAGGTAAAGAGGAGCACTGTACCTGGGCTCACCGTCCCTAGTGTCACCTTGGCCCACCAGGTGTTTGCTCTGTCACAGTCTCCACCTGCCAGTTGACCCTGGCCGCAGAATAGGTACTACTGCTGGACCTGGTCACGCTGGACCTTAGAGCCCCACCCTATCTCCTGTCCACACACCACTCCCCCTTTCCCGAGGCTGTCACCCGGCCCGTGCAACACTTCACACATCTCTTGAGAGGGGCCGGGGCTTAGGCCCCAAGAGCTGCCCATTTCCTGCTTCCTGCCTGTGGCGCTGACCCCTGCCCTTTCTTGCAGGAAGAGGAACAGGACCCGGACAGTGAGAAGGACTCACCCCCAGCAGGGCCTGAGGAAGAGGAGGGTGAGTGGGACTTCCTTGGGTTGCAGTTTGTCCCGCTCCCAGAGGGTGCGATTGGGTCCAAGCTATGCTGGGGGTACCAGGAGCTGGAGGTTTGAGGGCAGTGGCAGAGCGTGGGGATGATGGCCTGGCCAAAGCCTTGCCCACCCGCATTTTCTGTCTATAAAATGAGCATTTCTGGGTACAGGAAGACACTGAATTCCCTGGCCTTCTCAGCCCTGCCCTGTCTCTCCCTCTGATTTTTTTTTTTTTTTCTGGTGCTGGGGACTGAACCCAGTGATAGTTTACCACTAAGCTACATCCCTAGCCCTTTTTATTTTTTTAATTTTTTAAATTTTTTTTT
>PVKS010010753.1:0-59011 GCA_004027875.1 Aplodontia rufa
CATGGTCTCACTTAGTTGCCCAGGCTGACCTCAAACATGTGATTATCCTGCCTCAGCCTCTTGAATTGTTGGGATTATTGTTCAGGCCTTTGTATAATCCCCTCCTGTTGACTGCAAGCAAGACACTAGTTGGCTTCTAACTAACAAAATATGGCACATACCTGTAATCTCAGCTACTCAAGAGGCTGAGGCAGAAGAATGGCAAATTTGAGGCCAGCCTCAGAAACTTAGACTCTGTCTAAAAATAAAAAATAAAAAGGGCTGGGGATGTGGCTCAATGGTAGAGCACCCCCTGGGTTCTATTCCCAGTACTGGGATGGGGGACTGTTAATGAAAATAAAGAGGCAAGCAATAATCTGAAAAAAAAAGTGCAAAACATAAATCTGTCCAAAGCCTTGTATGTAGAATAAATTAAAAATTCTTACAAGGCAAATAGGGGTTGGGGATTTAGCTCTGTGGCAGAATGCTTGCCCAGCACGTGCAAGGCCCTGAGTTTAGTCCTTGGCCCTGAAGAAGAAAACAAAAACAAGTTAAGGCAAATAACCTAATTTTAAGAATGGGTAAAGGATTTGAACAGATATATCACCTAAGAAAGTAAAGAAGTGGCAAATGAGCATTGGAAAAATGTTCAACATAGTTTCTCATTAGGAAAATAGAAATTATACCCATAAGGAGATACCACCACACTCCTACTGGAAGGCTTAAAATGACTCAGCATAAAAAGTGTTTGGGAAGATTTAGAACAACTGGAATTTTCATACACATCTGGTGAGAATGTAAAAACAATATAATAACTCTGGAAAAGAGTTTGGCAGCTTCTTAAAAAGCTCTTTAAGATTTTCTTTAAAAAGTATGCACCTACCATAATAAAAAATGTGAAGAGGATGTGGAGTCAAAGGAACACTTACACTGTTGGTGGGACTGAAAATTAGTGCAACCAGTATGGAAATCAACATTGAAGTTTCTCAAAAAAGTAGGCATGGAACCATCATATGAGGCAGCTATACCACTCCTCAGTATATTTCCCAAAGAACTGAGTCATCATACCACAGTGATACACGCATGCCCATGTTTATAGCAGAATGATTCACAATAACCAAATTATGGAACCAGCCTAGGTGTCCATCAATGGATGAACTGATAAAGAAAATATGGTATTTGTAGCAAAGTGGATGGAACTAGACACAATTTTGTTAAGGGTAAGGGTTGTATGTTTTCTCTCATGTGTGGAAGCTAAAGAGGAAAAAGGAAAAGAAAGGTCAGGGAATACAAATCAAAGGGAGATTAATAGAGGAAAGGAATCAGGGGATGAGAGTGAGGAGGGAGTGGGGAGGGTGTGAGAAAGTGCTCGGGAGTGATAAGAGCCAAATTATATTGTTATATTGTGTGCATGTACAAATATATACAGCAATATATCCCATCACTATGTGCAACTACAATGCAACAATAAAAAATGTGGAAAAATAAAGTAAAAGTTATGAACCTACCATAAGATCCAGACATTTCCCTCCTGTTCACCCAAGAGAAATTAAATAGGGGGCTGGAGCGGTGGCTCAGCAGTTAGGGTGCTTGCCTTGCATGTGCGAGTACTGGGTTCAAACCCCAGCACCACGTACACAATGAAGTGTCTGAGCAATGAAAGTCCATGAAAAATTAAATAAAATTAATTCTGTCTGTCTGTCTCTCTCTCTCTCTCACTGTCCCTCTCTCTTAAAAAAAAAAAAGGGGGGGGGGAGAAATTAAATATCCAAAGACTGAAAGACAAATGTTCATAGCAGTTTTGTGAGTAATGGTTCCAAAGTGAAAACCACCCAAATGCCCTTCAGCATGTGAGATACGAACAAGAGATACACGTAAGGGTGAATCACAAGTAATTGTAGCAGGTGAAAGAAGCCAGGCTCCCCTCCCCGCAGAAATATTCCAGTACGAAAACTAACCTATGGCAACAGAAAGCAGGGCGGTGATCGCAGAGGGGAGGACAAGAATGGGCAGTGGGAAGCAAAGGGGCAAGAGGAAACTTTTGGGGGCAATGGGTTTGTTATTAGCTTGATTTTGGTGGTGGTTTCAAAACTCATCAGATTGCACACTTCAAATACGTCCGGTTTACCGAGCGGTAATTACACCGCAGTAGAGTCGCGGCGTTAGCCGAGTAGGTGCTCAAGATTTCAGCAGACCCAGGACCTGGAAGGACAGGTGGTAGGCGGGGCCAGATCGCGCATGCGCAGTCCTTCCTCCGCGCCCACCAATCAGAGACCTGTAGCTCGACGGGGCGGGGCTGGCGCGGAATGCGAACCTAGAGGACGCCGAGGAGAGAGGCGAGGCCGTCCCACCAGCGCGCCCCTGCGGGAGCTCGAGGCCTCGCCCGACTCCGCGGCTTTGGTCTCGAGGGCACCCGGCAGCGATCGATCGAAGGACTGTATGCAGGCAAGTGATTTAATCTGGACTTCAGTTAGAACATTCTGAAGTTACGTGGAACCTGGGCTCGGGAGGGTTGGAAACGACCCCCAGGCAGGCTATGTACATATCTTTTATTATAAATTTTTTGTCAGTCTTCCCATTCAAACCGTGGAGGGAAAGGACCATCTCGTAATTACCGCCCGACCATCTCTTCCCTCCTTTTATCTCTCTGCTCAGATCACACTGTAACAGTCAGGATTCAAATCTAATCCTTTTTTTTTTTTTTTTAAGGGAGGGACAGTGAGAGAAAGAGAAAGAGAAAATCAATTTTATTTCGTTGCTGGGACACTTAGTCGTGTTCGAACCCGCGTCCTTGCGCATGTGAGGCAAGCACCTCAACCACGGGGACACCGCTCCAGCCCCAAATCGAGGTCTTTTTAACACCGAATCTTGAGGACTTTCTGTCGAAGCATATTGAGAATCTAAAAGAATTTGGTAATTATTTTAGAACTCATCAGTCTGATCCTTGAAATGATGCTGTTAGCCCCCCAAAACCCGTCCTAAGTAATGGGGCATTTCTGAAGGTGCAGGGAGGGCACAAAAATCACACAGGATCGATTCAACAAATGTGCATTCCCGCTCCCCCCCCCCTTTTTAAAGAGAGACATGTGTTCGTCACCTGCCCCCCCCTCAAATCTGGTTTTTGTTTTTCCTTTATTTGTCTGCGTGGTGCTGGGGACCAAACCCGGGTGGTCGCCCTTGCCAGGCAAGCTCTTTACTGCTGAGCCACCTCTCCAGCCTCTGCACCTACTGTTTTACAGGAACTTTGGTACAGGGTATATCTTGTGTGAGGAGGGTGGACATTGTCCCTGCCCTCACAAAACACAAGACAATAAAAGAGTCTACTTAGTGCTCTGATGAAAAACTTGGAGATCTTGAGGGTTGTTCCCTCCCCACCCTGAAAGTTTTGATATTTTGAGGTGGGGATGTAGCTCAGAGGTAAAGTGTTTGTCTAACATGGATGAGGCCCTGGGTTTCATCCCTAGCCCCACAGTAAATAAATAATAGAAATTTTATCACGATGAGCTCTTATGTGTGTGCATGTGTTTTTTTCTCAATGCGTGTAGAGTCTCTCTATGTAGAATCTCTCTAGAAATTTTAGTTTGCTTTTTAAAAATTAAATCTTTGATAATTTCTTCTCTCTTGTGAATTGGATTTGATGGTGTTGGGAGTTGCTGGGGATTGAAACCAGGATGTGAGCTACATCCCCAGCTCCTCCCCATCCCATACCCTGCTTTTTTAGGGGGCAGGGCACAAAGTCTTCCTACTTTGTTGAGGCCCCTTATAGGCTTGGGACTTGTGATCCTCCTGCCTCAGCCTCCCTAGTACCTGTGATTAGTTGTGCACCACTGCTACTGACTATGAACTGGATCTTCTGTTGATCAGATGGGGTCTAGGTGAATGGCTCCTCTAATTTTCTTTTTTCCCCTTTTTTGAAGAGAGAGAGGTATAGTAAGAGAGAGAGAGACAGAAAAAGAGAATCAATTTTATTTAGTTTTTCATGTGGCTTTCGTTGCTCCAGTACTTTGTTGTGTACGTGGTGCTGGGGTTCAAACCTGCGTCCTTGTGCATGCCAGGCAAGCGCCTTAACATCTGAGCTCCAGCTCCAGCCCTTCCTATTTTATTTTCTCTTCTCCATTTTCCATTTCTTCTTTTTGTCCTACTCTCTGGGAAAATTTCCTCAATTTTGTTTTTCATCTCATATGTGAATTTAAAATTTTTGCTATTATTTTCCTTTAAATTCAAATTTTATTTTATCATTTTCCTATTGTAATAGTCTCTTGCTTAATGAACTCAGCTTCTTTTCTTTTATTCCTTTTTTTTTTTTTTTGGTGCCTGTGCTAGGGCTTTGAGCTATACTTTTATATTTTTGAAGCTCAAAAGTGCAATTGGAGAATCAAATAAAATTGATTCTCTCTTTCTCTCTCTCATTGTCCCCCCTCTCTTAAAAAAAATGCAATTGGAGGAAGTGGGGAGGATTTTTTTGTATTCTTTTTGCTTGGCCTATATTTCCTCTGAGTTGTATGAACTGTTGATTTTGTTCTCTGACTTAAATGTTGGGGACTTTCTCAAATAATGATAATAGCTAGTATTTATTGAATTCTTACTATGTTATGAGCAAACATCTTTCAAATATTAATTTATTTAATCCTTATAACAATTAATGAAGTAGTTGCTGCCATCTCTAGTTTATAAATGTTGCAATAGAGGAAGCAGAGCCTGAGTAATTTAGCAAAGGTCACATAAGTTCTAGATAGAGTTGGTAGAGCTAGCTAAGTGCGGTGACACATTCCTATAGTCTCAGCCACTTTGGAGGCTGAAGTGGGAGGACCATTTGAGCCCTTCTGTTGGAGATCAGCCTGAGCAATTTAGCAAGACCTGCTGCTTCAAGCAAAATAAATAAATAAAAAAGCAAGCAAGCAAGAATATTAACTGGTATGGTCTGGGCCAAGGGCATGGGTTTTTAACCAGTATTCTATACTGCCTCATTTTTAAGAGAATGTCCTGGCTTCTGATTACAGGTGGTGGATTAAACACCCAAATTTATCTCTTTTACCTCCACTAACCCTACAACAACAATAATAAATGGATTTGTTTTTCTAAAAAAGGCAGGGGGGCGTGGTTTGTGGGAACATACCCAGAAGGACATAGAACAAAGGAAAGAAGAAAGCAGGAACAAATTTTTGGAAGTTGGAAACTCTGTAGACCAGCAGTAACTGACTTAGCACATTCCAGAAAGCTAAGTCTTAAAATGACCTGGGAGAAAGCCAAAAGGCAAAACAACTTTCCCTGCAGAGTACCTCTCTCTTCTCTCTCTCTCTCAGTCTTTCTCACACAGACACAGATCCAGACTGAGGCACTAAGAATCTCTGGACCTGGTCATGAAGATGGGGCTGAAAACAGGAGAATAGGTTAGATGAATGGTAAAAGTATGTTAGACTCAGATCTGTCATCTTTACAACATTCAGATGACCACCCATCTTTGTTATATCTAACCTGTTAGAAGATTGAATGTTCATTTTCTGGAAAGGATAAAAGAATCAGTATGGGAGATATTAATTATAGCTGAGGTCAGAAGTACTGCATTAAAAAGAGGCATTAAGTGAATTTCCTTTTTCAGTACTGGTGTTTTAGCGTTAGGACCCTACACACTGAATTATATCCCAGCCCAGCTCTTTTTATTTTTATTTTGAGACAGAGTCTTGCTAAGTTGCCTAGACTGGGTGCGAATTTGTGGCCCTCCTGCCTCAGAAACCTAAGGAGATGGGATTAGAGGCCTGCACCACTATGCTCAGTTAAGTGAATGTTTTTACAGTTAATGTTGAGGTACTGTTCTAAGCATTTTATATATTAAGCAACTTAATTCTCCCGTTAATCTTATAGGAATATGTACCATTTTTTTCTTGATTTACAGAGAGAAAATTGAGATATAAAGAAACTAAATTAGTGTGTAAAGTCACATAGATAGTAACAACAGAATATTTATAACAAACGTGTACTTATTAAAGCAGATGATATAACAAACACCTATAATCCACCATTTACTTTACTCAAAGGAAAAAACAAGAAAGAGAATATTTACTTTTGCCTTAATTTTGTTTTATTGTCTTTACCTTTTGAGGTGTTCTGTGTGTTCCTTGATAATCTAGTCCCGTTCTTTCCCTCCCAGGTATAACTACTATCTTGAAGTTTGGATTTACCATTTCCTTACTTTTCTACATTGTGGATCTTTTTTTCCCTCCTCTTGTCGTACTGGGGATTGGACTCAGGGGTGTTCTACTATTGAGCTTACACCCCAGCCCTTTTTTATCTTTTATTTTGAGACAGGGTCTTGTTAACTTGATGAGGCTGGCCTTGAACTTGCAATCCTCCTGCCTCAGTCTTTCAAGTCTCTGGGATTACAAGTGTGTGCCCCCACTGTCCTGCTTCTATGTTGTTTAATATATATGTTTGTATTAAAACACATTTACTGGGGCTGGAGTGGTGACTCAGCGGTTATGGCGCTTGCCTGGCGTGCACAAGTATGCAAGTTCAAGCCCCAACACCATGTACACAACGAAGTCTCAGAGCATCAAAAAACCACATGAAAAACTGAATAAAATTGATTCTCTTTCACTCTCTCTCTGTCTCTCACTGTCCCTCTCTCTTAAAAAAATTTACTTTTGTACATTTATTTTTAGTACTGGAGATTGAACCCAGGGGTTTTTACCACTGAGATATATCCCCAACCCTTTTAATTAAAAAAAATTTTTTAAATTAATTTATTTTTTAAAACAAGTTTTTATTTATTTAGTTTTTCATGTGTCTTTCGTTGCTCCAAGACTTCGTTGTGTACATGGTGCTGGGGTTTGAACTCGCGTACTTGAGCATGCCAGGCAAGTGCTGTAACCGCTGAGCCACTGCTCCAGCCCCTAATTTTTTTATTTTTTGAGACAGGGTTTTGCTAAATTGCCCAGGGTGACCTTGAGTTTTTTTATTTTTGCACTTTAGCCTCCTGAGTAGCTGGGATTACAGGTGTGTGCCAGCGAACCCTGGCTATAGTTTTGAATTTTATATAACTTGATTCATACCAAAAGCTTTTTTGTTTTGTTTTGTTTTGTGAGATTTATGAGTATAACAATATCATGTTTCTGAGATTTATGTATATCACAACTTTTGTGTTCTATTATTGATGGGTTTAGTATTATTATCAACCTTTTTGCAAACAGTGCTGCTTCGATCATTTCTGTGCATACTTCTTGCTGGCAATAGCAGAAGTTTCTCTATTTTGGAATTGCTGGATCATAGGGTATGCACATCTTCAACTTTACAGAAGACTATGTTAGTAATGCCAATTTACATACTTACCAACAGTATCTAAGAATTCACATTACTCTATATCCTTAATTTTTATCCTGTTTAATAGTTGATATTGATGTCTAATTGTGATCTTACTTTGTATCTTCCAGGTAATAAGATTGAACTTTTTTCATATGGTGTTTTACCCTTTGTAGCTCCTTTTTGAAGTGACTTTTGCCATTTTAAACAAATTATTATTTTTCTATTGATTTATAATTTTTAATCTATATTAGATACATATCCTTTGATGGTTGTGTGTATTGCAAATTTTTGTTTCCAGTTTTGCCTTGTCTTCACTTCATTTATAGTATTTTTTTTAAAGTGTGAAAGAGAGAAAGACAGAATCAATTTTATTTATTTTTTCATCTGGTTTTAGTTTCTCCAACACTTAGTTGTGTACATTGAAATGAGATTTGAACCTGGGTCCTGATGCATGCCAGGTAAGTGCTCTACTGCTGAATTACCGCCCCAAACTCTTCATAATTTTTTTTTTTTTAAGAGAGAGGGACAGTGTGAGATAGAGAGAGAGAGAGAATCAATTTTTATTTAGTTTTTCATGTGACTTTCATTCCTCAGACATTTTGTTCTGTATGTGGTGCTGGGGTTTGAACTTGCATACTCGCGCATGCCGGGTAAGCGTTATAACTGTTGAGCCACCGCTCTAGCCCCTTTTATAATATTTTTGATGAATTTAAGTCCTTAATTTTAATCTCTCTCTCTTTCTATCTCTCTCATTTTTTTCCTGATACTGGGATTGAATTTAGGGTGCTCTATCTTTGTTTAAAAAAATTTTTTTTGAAAAGGAGTTTCACTAAATTTCAGGGGCTAACTTCAGACTTGGAACCCTGTTGTCCCAGCCTCCCAAGTCACTGGGATTACAAGTGTGCACCACACCTTCTGGTTTAATAGTCTTTTTTTGTTTTGTTTTGTTCCTTTAAGAGAGAGAGGGATAGTGAGAGAGAAAGAATCAATTTTTATTTAGTGGCTTTTGTTGCTCCAACACTTCACTGTGTATGTGGTGCTGGGGTTCAAACTGCATCCTGTGCAAGGGAGGCAGGAGCTGAAACCTCTGAGCCACTGCTCCAGCCTCTTTCCTATACACGTATATATACATATATTTTTTTAAAATCCATTTTATTTAGTTTTCATTTGACTTTCATTGCTCTGACACCTTATTGTGTATGTGGTGCTGGGGTTCAAACCCACAGACTCATGCATGCGAGGCAAGTGCTGTAACTGCTGAGCCACTGCTTCAGCCCTTTTCCTATATATTTTTAAGACTTTTTAAATATATTTAAAATATTTTAAAATATTTTTAAGGTTTTTAAAATATATTTTTCTATATATTTTTTAAGATTTTAAGCCAAATAATACAATCATTTGATTCTGGAAAATTCACAATCTAAACATTTATATCAGTTGTAGGGGTGAAATATGGAAGAATCAAAAAACTGGTGCATGGGCAATTTGGGAGTAACTCTGGTTTAGGAGCAAATGCATATTATATTGTTACTTTATATGCATTTATGATTGTATATTAACTCAACTCCTTTTTAAACATTTAAAAAAAGACTGCCTGTGGGGCTGGAGCGGTGGCTCAGCGGTTTCGGCGCTTGCCTGGCAAGCACGAGGACCCGGGTTCAAACCCCAGCACCACATACACAACCAAGTGTTGGAGCAACTAAGGCCATGTGAAAAACTAAATAAAGTTGTTTCTCTTTTTCTCTGTCTCTCTCACTGTCCCTCTCTCTTTAAAAAAAGAAAAAAAAAAAAAAGACTGCCTGCTCATAGGATTTTTTTTTTTTTTTATGGTACCTAGGATTGAACCCAGGAGCACTCACTGAGCCACATCCTTATCCCTTTTTATTACTTGGGGTCTTGTTAAGTTGCTGAGGCTGGCTTTGAATTTGCAATCCTCCTGCCTCAGCCTTCCAAGCTGCTGGTATAACAGTCCTGTGCCACCACTCCTGGACAGGAGCTGATTTTTAGGTATGGGCTGAGGTAACTCTCCAGTTGAATTTTTTTCCATATTGATAGCCCATTGTACTTAGCCAGTGAAACATGCCTAATAATTCCAGCAACGCCAGAGTCTGGGGCAGGAAAATTGCAAATTCAAGGCTGCCTCTGCAACCCAGCAAGACCTGATTCAAAATAAAGAATAAAAAGGGCTGGGGATGGGGATGTAGCTCAATGGTAGAGTGCCCCTGCTTTCAATCCCCAGTATTGCCAAAAAGAAGATAACCAATTGTCCCAGTTCCATTAGCAAGTAGTCTATATTTTGCCTAGTGTCCTGAATCGCCACCTCAGTCATACTAATATTGTTTCCATACATATATAGAGCTGTTTCCCTGTACTGTAGTATGCCTCACCCAACCCCTGGTCTCACTTTCCATGATTTCAGTTAACCTGTCATGAACCCTGGTCCAACAATGATAAATGGAGAATTTCAGAAATAAACACTTTGTAGATTTTAAATTACATGCTGTTCTGAGTTGAGTGATGAAATCTCCAGCTATGGTGCACTGTAGAGCCTGGGATGTGAATGATCTCTTTGCCCCACCCAGCATATGCATGCTTGTGTGCTGTGTACATCACCTGTAAGGTAGTTAATTAGTAGCTTCCTCAGTTATAAGACTGATTCTGTGATATTGCAAGGTTTATGTTCAAGTAACCTCATTTTTACTTAGTAATGTCCACAAAGCACAGAGTTTTGATGCTCACAATTCAGATATACCAAAGAAAATTCATAAAGGCCTTCCTTTAAATGAAAAAGTAGGAGAGAGCTCACATTCATATGTTTTATTGCATATATTGTTATAGTTGTTCTGTTTTATTATTAGTTATTGTTGTAAGTCTCTTACCATGCCTAATTTATAAACTTTATCATAGATATGCAGGTATAGGACAACACAGTACAAATAGGGTTTGGTAATAGCTACAGTTTCAGGCATCCTCTGGAGGTCTTGGACCCTCCTGAGAATAAGAGAGGTCTACGGTGTTCCATTACACTAGCCAATTTAACTAGTCCACTACCCCACTGTCTTAATTATCATAGCTGTATAATGAGATTTTATATTTAGTAAACAAATTCATTCACCTTATTCTTTGTCTTCATAATTGTTTTTAAAAGAGAGATGGGGGTGTTGGGGATTTAGCTCAGCGGCAGAACGCTTGCCTCGCATGTGCAAGGCCCTGAGTTCAGTCCTCAGCCCTGAAAAAAAAAAGAGAGAGAGATGGGGGAGAGAAAAAGGGGGAGAGAGAGAGTGAGAGAGAATCAATTTCATTTATTTATTCACTGGCCTTTGTTTCTCTGACATTTAGTTGTGTATGTGGTGCTGGCATTTGAACGCGGGTCCTCACGCAGGCCAGGCAAGTGCTCCAACCTCTGAGCCACTGCTCCAGCCCTATTTACATTTTATTTATTTATTCATTTATTTTATTCGATAGACATGGTCTTACAATTAGGAGGGTTCATCATCAATCAAGAACAGTAGTGTAATGACAGAACAAGCCAATACTAGTGCCAGACCGTGGTTCCCCCCTACATTTTATTTTTTTAAAGAGAGGGGAACAGTGAGAGAGAGTGAGGAGAGAATCAATTTTATTTATTATTTCTTTTGGCTTTTGTTGCTCTGGTACTTGGTTGTGTACATGGTGCTGGGCCCTCATGCATGCTGGGCAAGCACTCCAACTGCTGAGCTACTGCTCCAGCCCTAGATTATTATTATTATTAATTTTTTTTTTAAAGAGAGAGGAACAGTGAGAGAGAGAGAAAGAGAGACAATTTTTATTTTAGTTTTTCATGTGGTTTTCATTGCTCCGAGACTTCTTGTGTACATCTTGCTGGGGTTTGAACTCGCATAATCACACATGCCAGGTAAGTGCCGTAACCGCTGAGCCACCGCTGCAGCCCCCTAGATTTTCTTTTTAATGCAAAGGATTTTTTAAAAATATTAATCTTGTTTTTATCAATCTTGCTATACTTTCTTGTTTCATATATAATAATTTGTACATAGATAACTTTGGGTTTTGTTTGTAGACAGTCTTATCTTTGAATAATAATGGTTGTATTTCTCCAGTCCTTTTTTTTTTCTTTACTGTGCTGTAGAAGTAAGGTAGTAAGGTTGTAATTTGTCTTGCTTCGAATTTTGAAGAAAATGCTCCAAATGTTTTACTAGTAAGAATAAAGTTTGTTGTTCCTGTATCTGTATGATGGATATTTCAGAGTTCATTATGCCAGTCACTAATTTTTTTGTGTTTGGACATTTTCACAACAGAATATTAACTTTAAAAGTATTTGCGAGGATACTGGTTGATATTCAGTTTACAAAACTCCTGTTTTGCTAAGATTTTTAAAAAATTATGAACAGGTGTAGAATTTTATTGTGATTTTTTTCTGCATATATAAGATGGTTATATTGTTTTTTCCTTTAACCCAACATTTACAGATTTTCTTTTCTTTTTTTTGGCAGGGGGAGTTACCAGGGATTGAACCCAGAAGTAAGTACTTTACCATTGAGTTACATCACCAGTCCATTTTATTTTATTTATTTATTTTTCGAGACAGTGTCTTACTGCGTAGCTTAGGGCCTCACTAAGTTGCTGAGGCTAGCCTTGAGCTTAATAATCCTCCTGCCTCAACCTCCCTAGGTGCTGGGATTATAGGTGTGCGCTACCACACCCAGCCCAACATTTGCCTATTTTTTTTTCTCAAAGAGAGAGGGAAAGAATGAGAGACAGAGAAAGAATCAGTTTTATTTATTTTTCTACCTGGCCTTTGTTTCTCCAACACTTAGTTGTGTTTGTGGTGCTGGAGTTTGAACCCAGGTCATTGTGCATGCCAGGCAAGCACTCCAACTGCTGAGCCACTGCACTAGCCCACATTTACCAATTTTCTCATGTATTTTTAGGGTAAGTCAATTTTAATCAAATTTTCTTATTATTTATTTACTTATTTTTGAATGAGACAATCAGTTTTATTTAGTTTTTCATGTGGCTTTCATTGCTCCAACACATCATTGTATATGTGTTGCTGGGGTTTGAACCTGTGTCCCCGCGCATGCCAGGCAAGTGCTGTAACTGCTGAGCCACTGCTCCAGCCCCAAATTTTATTTTTAGTTCAACACTAGATTTGGTTTCTTATTTATTTGTTCAGAATCTTTGCATCCTTATTCATGAGATTGATCTGTAATATTTCTTTGTTTGTACAGTCTCTGGTTGGTTTTGGTATGATGATTATACTGACATGAGAAATAGTCCATCTTCTGTTTCCTGGAAGAATTTGAACAAGGTTGAAATGATCTATTATTCCTTCAACATTTGGCAGAACACACATGTACTTTTGAATTTTTTATATGTGTGTATGGGATGATTGTTAACTACTGATTATCTTTAATCATCTTAGAGTTATTTTAGCTAATAGTTTGAGACTTCTATTTATATTTTTCTTTTCTATTTTTATTCTCTTAGTTGTATTTTTTTTGACTTTTTACCATATATGCCCCCAAAGTCTAAAGTGAATCAATACCTCTATCTTTGTCTGAAGAGTAAAAGCATCTTTAGAGCACTTTAATTCTGATCACCCCTGCTCCCAATTAAATGTACTACTGACCAGTATTTTAATTCTGTCCTATTAAAAAAGAAAAAACACCTTTACCCCCTTTTTTTTTTTTTTGTTAAGAGAGAGAGGGACAGTGAGAGAAAGAGAGAGAGAGAGAGAGAGAATCAATTTTATTTAGTTTTTCATCTGATTTTCATTGCTCTGACACTTAGTTGTGTTTGTGGTGCTGGGATTCAAACCTGTGTCCTTGTGCATGCCAGGCAAGCGCCATAATAGATGAGCCACCACTCCAGCCCCACCTTTATCCTTCTTGACCACTCATATCAAATTGTCACCATCCCCAATTATTGTCTTATTCTACCTCACAGTAATCTATTTATTTAAAATACAGAATGCGGTGCTGGAGCGGTGGCTCAGCGGTTATGGCGCTTGCCTTGCATGCGCAAGTAGGCAGGTTCAGACCCCAGCACCACGTACACAATGAAGTGTCTGAGCAATGGAAGTCCATGAAAAACTAAATAAAATTGATTCTGTCTTTTTCTCTCTCTCTCTCACTGTCCCTCTCTCTTTATTAAAATAAATAAATAAATAAATAAAATACAGAATGCCCAGTTAAATCAGAGTTTCACTAAAGCAATCAATGGGAAATCCCTTTTTTTTTTTAAGAAAGAGAGAGAAAGAGAGAAGGACTCAATTTTATTTAGTTTTTCATCTGGTTTTTGTTGCTGTAACACTTTGTTGTGTGCATGGTGCTGGGTTTCAAACTTGTGTCCTTGTGCCTGCCAGGGAAGTACTATAACTGCTGAGCCACTGCTCTAGCCCTCATAGTAATCTGTTCTTTTATCTTTTTTTTTTTTTAAGAGAGAAAGACAGTGAGAGAGAGAGAAAGAGACAGAGAGAATCAATTTTTATTCAGTTTTTCACATGGTTTTCGTTGCTCTGACAGTTGTGTACGTGGGTACTAGGGTTTGAACTCATGTACTTGAGCATGCTGGGCAAATGCTGTAATCGCTGAGCCACCACTGCTCCCTGTTTTGTTTTGTTTTTTTTTTTTTTTTTTTTTTTTTTAAAGAGAGGGTACAGTGAGAGAGAGAGAAAGCGAGAAACCACTTTATTTAGTTTTTCACATGGCCTTTGCTGCTCTGAGACTTCGCTGTGTACGTGGTGCTGGGGTGGTGCTGGGGTTTGAACTCTCGTACTCGTGCACGCATGGCAGGCACCGTAACCACTGAGCCACTGCTCCAGCCTGCTCCCTGTTCTTTTATCTTAAGGTATATTTTATTTTTTGCTTGTTTATTGTCTGTGTCCCCTGCTAGGGGTATTGTAGTTATCATGAGGGCAAGAGAAGTATCTGCTTTTTTTACTAACTGGTAGGAATTTAGTGAATATTTATTTCTATTTTAGAAAGTTCTCCCTAGATGCAATTTTACAATGGATCTGAGGGTGCAAAACTAGAGAAAGGGAATTAGGAGACTATTGCATTTATCCTAGCAAATTAATGGTGGGGCTGGAGCGGTGGCTCAGCTCTCTCTTAAAAAAAAAAAAAGTTAGTGGTGACCTGGACTTTGATAATAGCAGTAGGGATGTAGACAGGGAGATAGGTTTGAAAGATATTAATAGATGGAATCCACAAAATTGTATTACCATTTTGATATGGAGATAGGAGTTAAGTGATGCTTTTTGAGGCCTCTCTTGATGCCTGTATGATGTCTTGGCCTCATTCTCTGTTGACAGAATGCATCTTCTTTGAGATTTCTCATTGATGCCCATGGTTTCAGTTACTACATGAATGCTTGAAACTCTTAAATATGGATCATTACATGAAAACTTTTTTCCTGAGTTCTTTACCACATATCCAACCATGTATCTACAATGCTAGGATATCTTGAAAATACCCCCAGCTTAGTACATGAAAACTACATAAATTACCTTTCTTGCTAAACTTCCTCCTGTAGTGTTTTTAATCTCAGGAAATGGTGCCATCAGCCTCCTACTTGCTCAAGCCAGAATCTATTGAGGGTGATTCATAGAGCCCAGCCTAGGAGGGCATACAGATAAAAGGACCAGCCCTTTAAAGAATGGCTCGTTTTCTGGGTGTAGTGGCACACACCTATAATCCCAGATACTCAGGACGTTTGTAAATTTGAGGTCAGTCTAGGCAATTTAGGAAGAACTTGTCTCAAAATATGAAATAAAAATGTTGCGGGGGGTGTGTGGAACTGGGGATGTGACTCACTGGTAAATGCCCTGTGTTTAATCATGTTCTGTTTTCATTTATAGTTTTTAAAAAATTAAAGGAAAGTAAAGCCATGAGAATGGATGAGATGATAAATAGAAAATAAAAGAATCTGTCCCAGGAGCAGAGCAGAGGGCCATGGGAATTATCATGTATACAACACTTATAAGTGTTAACCTTTGTGCTTTGACTTTTCCATTCATTAATTTAATCTTGTCATAACCCAGTTTGTGTTAGGACTATGGCTTTCTCAAGGTCACATTTCTGCAGGTCATAGTGCTGAGATTTTCCCCCAGCTTGTTTGATTCCAAATGTTTCAGTATGTAACAGAGTGAAACTATAATTCCAAGAGCAGAAACATTGTTATGACTTTTTTTTTTTTAAGAGAGCAGGAGGGGAGAGTGAGAGGAAGGAAAGAGAGAATCAACTTTATTTGTTTATTTATTTTAAAGAGAGAAGGAGGGAGAGAGAAGAGAGAGAATCAGTTTCTACTGAGTTTTTCCACATGGCCCTCCTTGCTCGGACACTTAGTTGTGTACGTGGTGCTGGGGTTTGAACCCATTCGGTTGTGCATGCCAGGCAAGCGCCGCAACCACCGAGCCACTGCTCCAGCCCCTCAACTTTATTTTTTAATCTTGTCTTTTTTTCTCTGAAACTTAGTTGTGTACGTGGTGCTGGTGTTTGAAACCAGGTCCTTGTGCATGCCAGGCAACTGCTCCAACCACTGAGCCACTGCTCCATCACATTACGACTTTTTTCCTTTTCTTTCTTTTTTTTTTTTTTAAAGAGAGAGGGACAGTGAGAGAGAGAGAGAGAAAGACAGAATCAATTTTTATGTAGTTTTTCAGGTGGCCTCTGTTGCTTGGAAACTTCATGGTGTACGTGGTGCTGGGGTTTGAACCTGTGTACTCGGCATGCCAGGCAAGTGCTGTAACAGCTGAATCACCGCTCCAGCCACCCCCATGACTTTTTTTTTTTTTTTTTTTTAGGGCTGAGGACCAAACTTGGGGCCTGGCACGTGCTAGGCAAGCGCTCTGCCACTGAGCTAAATCCCCAACCCCGCCCCATGACTCTTAATTACCAAATTGCTTTCTAGAGGAGAATACTGGTATAACATGCCAATCTACCAGTTCCATCTTAGTATCTTGATCACTGAGTATGTAATAAAATTTTTAAATCTTTTGAGTGAATGATAATTATATAGTTGTACTTGTGCGGAGTTCCCTTTTCCTTGGCCCATTGACATACTGAGGCCAAATCTATCATAAATATCTTTCCATTGAGTCCCTTCATAGATTTTTTTTGGGGCGATACTGGGGATTGAACACACAGTACTCTACCAACGAGCCACAACCCCCACCCTTTTTAAAATTTTTTAAGTTTTGTGACAAGTTCTCACTACATTGCAGAGGCTGGCCTCAGACTTGTGATCCTCCTGCCTCAGCCTCCTGAGCTGCTGAATTTGGATGTGCACCACCATGCTTGGTGATCCCCCTCAGAGATTAATGGATATGAAGGAAGATAATATAAGTTAATTCTGCACCTATCCTTTTTACTAGTCAGCATCTTGGTAACATCCAGGTAGATTCTTGGTTGAAAGCTGAGTTGTTTGTTCAAATTCTCCAAGAGGTCAAGATACCACAGGTCAACTACCTTCTTTGGAATTACTTTCGTATAGTAGATCTATCTATGTCTGTTTTAGGGAGGGATGCCTTTCCTGACTAGAACTGACCTTATACTTTAGTATCCTAGAGTTATATTCCTAGACTTCTTGTGATCCTAAGATTCTTCAACCCATTCAGGTACAGCCTGTCGAAATCTTCTAGGTTTTCCTGTTCTGCCAGGCCACGTGTAGGGTTTTTGGGCCACCACATATGCTACAGAAGATGCTAGAAAATAGGCTTGTGCTGGGTTTGTTCAGTTCCAGCCTGAGTGGAACTGAACTGTGAATCTGGGTGGAACTATACTGTTAATCTGCCTTGGGAGTCAGAACCAGGGACAGCTCCTCTTGTCGCTTTTGCTGCCCATCCCCTGACTTGGTCTAGGGAGAGAATGGGTACATTTGGTTTAGTGTTCTATCGCCTCTTTTCTCACTGCTTCTTGCTTCTATCTTTGTGCTAGAATGTTGCTAATATTGAAAGTTCCTGTCATGTGCTGCTTCTCACATTATACCCCATGGTAATGCAGCTTCATATACTTTTCTCATTCATCCCTCCTTTGCCTGGCTGATTCCTGCTTATTTTCCCAGGCCTCCAGGAAACCTACCCTCATTACTCCAGACTAGATTAGACATACCTCTTCATAGTACTCATGTCACCTATGTGTTTCTGTCATTACACTCAAAGCTGCATTGAAATTATCATCTATGTACAGTGGTCAGTAATCACATGTGTGAAGTCCTTGAAGTGTGGCTAGTCTGAATTGAGATGTATTATAACTGTAAAATACACACCAAACTTCAAAGATTAAAAACATTGGGGCTAGAGCAGTGGCTCGGTGGTTACGGCACTAGCCTGGAATGCGTGAGTACACGAGTTCAAACCCCAGCGCCACGTACACAACCAAGTGTCCCAGGAATGAAAGTCACATGAAAAACTATATAAAAAATTGCTTCTCTCTTTCTCTCTCTCACTGTTCTCTCTTTATTTAAAAAAAAGAAAATATTAATAATTTTTATACTGATGACATGTTGAAGTGATAAAACTTTAGGATTAAATGAAAATTTAAAATTAATCTCATCTGTTTATTTATTTATTTATTTATTTATTTATTGGTATGGGGAATTGAACCCAGCGTTACTTAACAACTGAGCCACATCCCAGCCCTTTTTTAATGTCTTGTTTTGAGACAGGTCTTACTAAGTCCTTGGGACCTCACTAAATTGCTGAGGTTGGTCTCGAACTTGTGATCCTCCTGCCTCAGCTCCTGACTTCCTGGGATTGCAGGTGTGTGCCACCCTGTCCGGCTCACCTGTTTCTTTTTCACTTTGTTTTTCTTTTTGGTACTAGCGATTGAACCCAGGAGTGGGCTACATCCCCCTTTTTATTTTTTTATTTTGAAGCAAGTCTAAATAAGATGGTGAGACTGACCTCAAATTTGCAATCTTCCTCCCCCAACCTCCTGAGTTACTCAGATTACAGGTGTGCGCCACTATGCTGGCTATTCTTTACTTTCGTGGCTAGTAGAAATTCTAAAATTACATATGTAGCACACATGATACTTTTGTTGGATAACATTAATCTATTTATTTGTCTTCAGGGTAGGACTAGCTCAAATCCTTTAAGGAAAGGACTTGTTCAAGGATCCTTGCATTTTTGTTTTTCTGGAGTGCAGCACATAGTAATGAGTGAGGATACCTGGTGCTAATTCTCAGAATTTGGGGCAGTAGCAAGGGTCCAATAGACATTATTACATTATATCATTTTTCCATGAAGGAACTTAGCCCCTGTTTGTCACTCAGGGTTTTTGCATGTCTTCCCATTGGTTCGTTTATATTTTCTCATACAGATCGCAAACATCTCATGAAATTTATTTTTAAGTTTTTTAAATTAGATATTTTATCACTATAATTTCTAATTAGTAATACTGGCATCAGCAGTGAATGCTACAGAGTTTTGCTTATTTTCTCAAATCCTTCTATTTAGCCTGTTGGTTCTATTACATTGGTTTCTTTGATTTTTTTTTTCAAAGAGAGAGAAAAAGAGATAATTGATGTTGTTTAATTTTTCATCTGGTTTTTGTTTTTCTAACAGTTGTGTATGTGGTGCGGGGTTGAACCCAGGGACCTTGACCATGCCAGGCAAGTGCTTTACCACTGAGTCACCTCTCCAGCTCCTCTTTGTGTTTTTAATATTAAAGAGGAAAGTACAGATGGAGATACAAATAATTTTTAGGATATTCTTATCGTTTGGCTCCAGAAAAATTTGGGTGGAAGGATGTATAGATAGAGGGCTCTGGTGCTCACAGCAGAAGCAGAGGATCTTTGGTGGTGTGGTTAGCTGTGGATCAAGGTGAAATAATCATCATTGTCTCCTGATTCCCTCCTTCCTCTTCTTTGTTTTTTCTTTTTGGTACTAGGGATTGAACCCAAGGGCACTTTACCATTAAGCTACATCCCTGGGCCTTATTATTTTAATTTTGAGACAGGGTTTTGCTAAGTTCACCAGGTTGGCCTCAAATCTGTTATCCTCCTGCTTTAGTCTTCTAAGTTGCTGGGATTATAGGAATGTGCCGTCATGCCTATCCTGAGCCAATTAGTTTCTGGAAACATACATCAAGAGTTACTGAAAGAAGTCTGTTAGCTTAAAAAATAAAACCCTATTTGGATTTTACCTATATTTTACCACTTTGCTTAGCTGAGAGTCAAATTCCTGATGATGGGGACACTGAAGAAAGACCCTTAAAACCATGGCCAGAGTTGACACTACTAGCCACTCTCAAAATGGGTCAGAACAGTGACTAGTTCCTTTCCTTAAAGTTAAGTATGAGGGCTGGGCTCTTAGCTCAGTGGTAAAGCACTTGGATAGTATATGTGAGGCACTAGATTTGATCCTGAGCACCACATACAAATAAATAAAACAAATAAAATATTAAAAAATAATTTAGGTGGCTGGAACAGGAGCTTAGTGGTTGGAGCACTTGCCTGGCATCTGTGAGGACCTGGGTTTGAACCCTAGCACCATATACACAATTAAGTGTTGGAGAAACAGAGGCTAGATGAAAAAATGAAAAAATAAAATTGAGTATCTCTTTCCTCTCTCTTTCTTCAAAAAAGAAAAAAATTTAATTTGAGCTGGAGTGGTGGCTCAGCAGTTGGAGCACTTGCCTAGCATGCGCAACGACCCAGGTTTGAACCCCAGCACCACATACACAACTAAGTGTTGGAGAAATAAAAGCCAGATGAAAAAATAAAATTGATTCTCTATCACTCTCTCCCTCTCTCTAAAAATAAAAAATAAAAAACACAACAAACCCCTAGAAAAGTCCCACAATTTAGTTTTTTAAAAAAGTTAAGTATGAGGCTGAGTATTCAGAAGAGGGGTTTCAAACTCTTATGGAATGCTGTGTTTCCAACTCACTTATACCAACCAGGACACAGTTCTTGCTATTTCAGGAAGTTTTTTCATGCCCCCTATTTAATTCAGGTAAACCCACATTTACAGATTGTTCTAAGCACACCTTGTTCCAGGCACTAAGAGGGGACAGAAGTGCATCAGATATATTCACTATCTTTAAGGAACTTGGAAATTAAAGCATGAATGATTATGATAGCAGTTAATACTTTGTTTTCATTCTTTTAGGCAATGTTCTAAAGTCTTTTCGTGTATTAACTCTTAATTTTTGCAACAGCCCAGTGAGGTAAGTACTAATATCACCACCATTTTACTGAGGAGGAAACAAATAAAGAGATGTTAAATAATTTGCCCAATGTTACCCAGGTAGCAAATGGCAAGGTCGGGTTGAAACCATGCAAGACAATCTAGAATCTTGCTCTTGCTCTAGAGTCTTCTTTCTTTCTATTTACTTATTTTTTTTCTTAACCAGGGATTAAACCCAAGGATATTTAACTACTGAGCCACATCCCCTGCTTTTTTGAGACAAGGTCTCACTAAGTTGCTTAGGGCCACACCAAGTTGCTGAGGCTGGCTTTGAATTTGCAATCCTCCTGCCTCAGCTTCCCAAGTCACTGGAATTACGGGCATGCACCACCAGGCCAGACTAGAGTTTTTGTTCTTAACCTTACACTTTGGATCAATAATTCTAAAGTGTGGTCTTTAGATCAGCAATATCAATCTCATCTGGAAAGTTGTTAGAAATGCACATTCTTGGGACTAATGCAAGATCTGCTGAATCCCAAACTATGGAGGTAATGAGTGTTTAACAAGCTCTCCAGGTAACTCGGAACATTGTTGTTTGAGAACCTCTACTGAAGAGAAGTTAATCATGCTAAGATAAGTGTCATAAATTAACCTCTTCACTGGTAAAGACTGAGTGTGGTGCATCTCTTAAGCTCCCATATCCAGTATCTGGTGTAAAGCAGGCATCAAACAATATTTATTTACACTGGAAATTTAACCCAGGGCTTCCTACATGCTAGGAAAGAACTCTACCCCTGAACTACATCTCTACCCCTTTTTAAATTTTTTTATTTGAAAACAAGGTCTTGTTAAATTGCCTAGACTGACTTTGAACTTTGATCCGTCTGCCTCAGTCTCCCAAGTAGCTGAGATTACAGTTGTGCACCAGTGTGTCTGACAAAAATACATATGAATGAATATATATAAATGTGTATATGGGAATGTGATATGTGAGCTGGGTCTTTATCACTATCCTGTTGGTGTAAACAAATTGGGGATGGGGATGCTCCCAGAAATTGTGAGACTAGCAAGAAAGTAGGTGTGGTATTTCTGGCAAGTTATGATAAAGGTCTGCACCGGCACATGGAACCATCAGGGAAATCATGTGAGAGCAGTTCAGGAGGTAAAGATGTCAAGAAATGGTGAACAGCTTAATGAGAGGAGAGAGAGGCTGGGAGAGGAATTGTCATTTCTGTTGTGAAGATTCCAATCACAGGCAGTACAGGACAAGTACATGTTTGGGAAAGATAAAGGGTTTGATTTGGACTCCTTGAATTTGAAGTGCTAGCAGAATATCCAGGTGGAGCTGTCCAGCAGACACTTCGAAGTATGAGTCTGAGAGTGGTTGGAAATAGAGATTTAGAAGGATAGTTGGGTCATAAGAGTGGATGACACCTTAAAAGGGGAGAAGTGAGAATGGAATAAGAGAACTGGGTTTGGAACCACAGTGAACACTTGCTTAGTGGAGCAAAAGCAAGACCGGCCTTTGAAGAAAACTGTATAAGTCTTAAAAAAGAAAAAGTAGAGGCACAGTGTCAAATGTTGCAGATACATAACTGAAAATTCTTTGGATTTTAACACAAAAAAAATCACTTAAGTCCATAGTGAGACGAAAAGCAAATTGACAGGGCCTGAGCTGTAGGCGAGAAAGTGCAGGCAGGCGCTTCTCAGGTCCTGCAGATAGAGCTGTGTAGACACCCTTTAAGTTGAGACTGTGACGGCTTCCAGGGTAAGGAGGGTCTTTCACTTAGCTGTGGTCTAATCGCCCAGAACACGGCCTGGAAGACAGGGTGGCGTCAGTGAGTTCAGTGACTAGGGACGGAGAAAGACTTCGAGGAGGCATTCTCTTTGCAGCCAAGGCTTGAAGGATGAGGGTGACTGGGAGGAGAGGTGGGAGGCAGGGTCCCTGGGTGATGGGGTGCTTGAGCGTGAGAGGGTCTGGGGATGAGGTGGGGATCCCGTGGTTCTGCGCGAAGGGTGAGGAATGTGTGTAGGTTCGGAGGGACCTGTTCTGGGAGAAGACAGGGCCTGAGGCTGCTTAGCGGGTGTCGCCCCGCCCCGCCCCACTTTGCTGCGCGGTTCCAGGGCGCCTCTTGCCAAGCCCTCCCGCCGGGCTGCACGGCGACGGGTGACCGCCAGGGGCCGCTGCCTCCGGTCCCGGTGCCCCCGCCCCTCTCCGTTGGCCTTTGTTGCCGTCGGAGCGCCCCGCTTGACTCGTTCCCGTCCGCCCCCTGGGCCTGGCGGTCGCGCCTGCGCACTGGCAGCTGGCCGGGCGCTCGCAGGGGGAGCTGCTGCAGGCTCCGCGGCGGCGGCGGCTACGGAGGCTGCGGGGGCGGCGGCGCGAGCGGCCGGGCTTCGGGGGGGAGCCGAGCCCGGCCCGGGAGCGCGAGCAGCGAGAGTGCGGGATACCTAGGCCCCTCACGTTGGACTGCACAGTCTCCGGGCCGCCTGACCTCCGCACGGGTATATGGGATGGAACCGGGACCCTCGGGAGCAGGTAAGGGCCCCGGGAGGGGGGAAGGTGCGTGCCCCAAAGACCAGGGGGCTCCTGCGTGAGGAGCATGGTTCCTGAGTGAGGGAAGGGCTCCTGAGTGAGGAGGGGGTCTCTCATGGGATGGAGGGCCCAGTTCGAAGGGGGCGATGTGCAGTTCCGGGGGAGAACCATGTGAAGAGAGAACCCTGAGATGGGCTGTTTGTCCAAGGAGGCTGTTTGCAGTCCTGGGGGTGGGAAGTAATCTGGGAGTCGGGCCTGAACGCGTGGAAGGACTCGCGGAGATCCGGGGAGGCCTACGGAGAGGCCCGGCAGGTGGCAGGGGGCGGGCTCCAGGTGTCCGGGAAAGGAGGGGGGCGACACAGATGGGCCTGGAGCTACCGCATGCCGGGGGCGGGGGCTCAGCCTGGTTGGGCTGGGCTAAGCTAATGTCCCTAGGGAGAAGGCGCCAGATCTGGGCTGTGAGCTCCGCCTCAGCCGGGCCTGACGCGGGGGCGAGGGTCAGGGGGCGGTGGGTGGGGAGCCAACCCTGGGATTTCCCCCCTTGAGGCTGGGGAGACCGAACGGTGGCGCCGGAGCATGCGCGGAGGTGGCAGCTGGAAGGGGCTGCCCGACGTGGTGGGGGCGTGGCTGCCTGAATACCCCTTCCCCTCCCCCGGCCTGTTTGGCTAGGAAAACCCAGCGCGCTGAGGGGTTGCATTCTGTCAGGTTATGCGAGCAGAGTGCAAACAGAAATTGCCCCTTCCTCCATCTTTGGGGCTCTTATGCTTGGCTCTGTAGCTCCTCCAATCTCAATTTACCAAGAATGGTTTGAGGGAAACTGCCGAAGTGTTTTTTTTTTCTGCCACATATGGAAAGACTGGGACCGAAGCCATGTTTTGGGGGCAGGTTCTCTGTGAAGATAGACCTCAGAAAAGGTATTGGTTACTGAGGAACCAAAGACAGCACCAGGTCTCCCTGGTTTGCAGGTTTCTGGTCCGGTTCCATAGGGATGAAAGTTTTTAAACCAATGATAATAACATTTTCCATTGAATTGTTTCTGAAGTTAATCACTTTTATACCTTAATATTTTCGTGACTCCTGTCTTACAGTGGTACCTTTCCGTTTTCATCTCTGCTCTCCAGAAACTATTAGGGGCATTCATTAGAAACAAGGTTGCCAAGCTGGTCTATCTGATACAAACGAGTTGTTTGGGAAGGGGAGAGCATAGCACTGCCCTGGTGAGTCCCCTGTAGTAACTAATTTTCTCTCAATCAGGAGAAAATAGCCAAGAGCAGAGGAGAAACAGACAGCGCTTTCCCCCAGCAGACTGGAGTCCCCAGGGTGTGTTGTGGGCTACTACTGTTTCCTGTGTCCTAGGTCTCTTACCCTTTGATTAAAGAAGTATTCTGGACCCAGGAATCCTTAAGGTCATCTCTCACCACTACCTTCCATTTGATTTGGGAATGGGAATAGGATTTCCATTTGGAACATGAATTTCATTACTGGTGGAAAAATCTTTGTCTTTTGGACTCATCCCATCCCCATGGAATCGCTCCCATTAACTCTCTTAAGTCATTCATTCAGTGATCTGTAAGTAGTTCATGACTAGTTTCCTCCAAACAGAAATAACCTTGTAGAGGCTATGTAGGTCTTAAGGTAGATTGCAGAGAGCAGATGACTTTAGTGCAAACTGCTTCCTCCCTCTGTCCATCCCAGGAACTTCCATAGTTTTTTTTTTTGGCTGGAGAGTATTTCCAACAACTTGTGGACTAAAATACGGTGGGTAGGTCACTGAGGTCCAGATGGTTTGCTGAGAGAGCTGGCACCCATTCTAGACTGCTAATGATTTTCTTGGTGAATTCCTAATGGGCTCTAGAGTGATGAAGAAAATTTTACTTTTTTTTTTTTTTTTTTTTTTTTTAAGAGGGACAGTGAGTGAAAGAGGGAGAGAAGAACAATTTTATTTAGTTTTTCATGTGGCCTTTGTTGCTCTGAGACTTCATTGTGTACATGGTGCTGGTGTTTGAACTCGTGTACTTGCGGATGCCAGGCAAGCACTGTAACTGCTAAGCCACTGCTCCAGCTCCCAAAATTTACTTTTTTATTTGTTAAAAGAAATTAGCTTTGGGGCTGGAGCAGTGGCTTGCCTGGCATGTGCGAGAACTCTGGTTCGAACCTCAGCATCACATACATAGCAAGGTATTGGAGCAATGAAAGCCACATGAAAAACCAAATAAAATTGATTCTCTCCTATCTCTCTCTTTTTTTTTTCTTCAGGATTGAGGACTGAACTAGGAGCTTTGCCACTGAGCTAAATCCCCAACCCCTCCTATCTCTCTTAAAAAAAAAAAAAGCTTCTAGGGGAGGGACTGGAGCCTGGTGTTTGGATTTAGCCTTGGGAAAGTGGAACAGGCTTTGCCTCATCAAAGGAGAATTGAAATTCAGCCTGAAAGCTGCTGATGGATGGACCCTATAACTGCTTCTTTTCTAGGCCTGAACTACTATTCTCTTACGAAGTTGGAGTGGTGTCCCAAGAAAGCCCAAAGACACAATATACAAAACTAAGGCATTGTTGCTTATGCTTAGGTGTGCCTTTTGTGCGTAGTTGTGTTTCAAGCACATGTACTGGAGTGGGAGCTTCCTGAGGATAGAAGTAGTATTTAATTTATCTGCATTATTAGCAGTTGCTTAATGTATACTCCCTGATGAAGAATACATGTTTATTAATTGAATCATGTTCAAGTGTGAACATATGGTTAAGCTCATATGTGCCTATTTAATTACTTGTGTATACTCATGTGAATAATTTGTGGGAAAATCCTTATTGGAGAGATTGGCCTCTTAGTCTTTGCTTATCCACCACCTATCCTAGCCTTGAGTTCCTGTCTTTTGAATAGGCAGTCTAGCTCCTCAGAAGGTATGTGGGCCTCTGAACTGCTGGGAAGGAATCCTGAGCCAGGGCTTTCAGCTGGGTTACTTTTCCTTCTCTGGGCTGGTTGAGAATAGGGGGAGGGGGAGTGTCCTTTGCGGGGCCCCTCCCTCCTTGCTTTTGTCTGGGATGGGGGGCCCCGCCCCTTTCTCCCTCTGCAGAGCTTTGTCCTCAGTGCTGGGGCCCTCATCTGCATCACAAAGTGGCCTTCTGTCCCTGTCTGGGTCTGAAGGGAAGTGTCTCCCTTTCTCAGACTAAAAGCTGGGGGCAGGGTTGGGTAAGGGGGGGCACTTTGTGCATTTGTGAGACTTTCAGTGGGTAGAGTGGAAGAGAGGTTCTTGCTTTCCTTCTGTCTTGCCTAGTCTGGGGATGA
This sequence comes from Aplodontia rufa, assembly GCA_004027875.1. Classification (NCBI taxonomy): domain Eukaryota; kingdom Metazoa; phylum Chordata; class Mammalia; order Rodentia; family Aplodontiidae; genus Aplodontia; species Aplodontia rufa. Next base: position 26,225 of record PVKS010010753.1, read on the forward strand.
AGTGGTCATGTGGGCTCCCTTGTTTTCCCAAAGCCTCCTTTGAGAGGAGGGTGCTCTAAAGGCTGGTATGTTATCCTGTTTCTAGGGAAGAGAAGTCTTTGAGACTAGTGTCTGCCCCATTCCCCGGTTGTTTCTATCCATTCCCTGATTCTTGGGTGATGTCTTTCTTCGCATGTTAGACCTGGAAGGCTAAGGAGGCAAACAGAATCTAAGAACTTGGGGAGGAGAAAGATGTCTCTTATCATTTATACCCGTGTGGGTGCTTATTTGTCCTGTTCAGGGTTTATGATTGTTTCTGAGCACTTTCAGATGTTCTTGTATTTGTGTGCTTGTGTGTTCTTGTGATGTGTATATGTTTATTCATTCATTACATAGCTGTATATTGAACACCAGTGTGTGCACACGCACATGTGTTGACACACATGTAGTAGTCACTGGAACTTGAGCTGTGACTAGGGCAGGTACAGACCCTGCCTTTGAAGAACTCAGTTGAGAGCGGTGAGTGGTATATGTGTAAACTGTCAAGGTCTAGATTGTGTTTGGATGTGTGTGAAAGGAATGTATGAATTGTCTGTGGACTTGTGTGAAATTTCTGTCCAGCTCTTTTTGGGGTAAGTGGCCAGGTATGTGTATTAGGCTTTCTCTTTCCCATGTAGCCGAGTTCCAAAGGCTTTTTCCCGTCAGGTTGGGCTTCCATTTCCCTGTCTGTAGAATGTGGCTGGACTTGACAGGTGGTTAGAGGGAGACTGAACAGTTTAGCTCTGGGAAGTATACCCCTCCTACAAATGATTCTGACCTTTTCCTGACCCCCCTAGCTGAAGATATGCCCCATCCCCCCAGTCTGTCTGACTGTGAAAGCAAAGCTTGTGATAATGGGAAATTCTGGGCTAGTTTATCCCTCTCTCCTCCCACCTGGGCTGGTCTTGTACTGGCAAGAACAATAGTAGCTGAGGACAAAGGCTTTTCTTAGGCAGTTTCCCTTTTTCCTCTCTTTCCCTCCATGCTAGAAAATAAAACTCAGGGTACCAATCAGATTGCTTTGGCTAGCCCTTTCCAAGACCCCGCTCTGTCTTGAAATTGATCCTTTCTGCTGTATGGACCCTCTGGGTAGTAGGATTTGTGGGACATGGAAAGAATCTTATATTCTCTTTCCTAGAAGCAGTGTCTTTTCCATGACATTCTAATTGCTGTCTTTCCTTTCCAGCACCTTAGTCTTTTTTTTATTCAAGTTTTTTCTTCATTATCTCAACTGCAACCTTGCTTCCTCTTTCTGTAACCCCCAACTCTAACGTATCTTGCCTTGTCCCCTAACTCCAACCTTCCCTCTTTTGCCTGGGCAATTCAAAGCTTTTTTGTTGTTGTTGCAACCTTCAATTTGGTCCTTTTTTCCAGCCCTTATTTCAGCCTCTTTCCTTTACTTAGTCATCAGACACAATTCCTTTTAGCCTTTCTCCTTTACTTTCCAACTCTGGAAAGAAACTCAATTGTTTTTTTTTTTTTTTTTGAAAGGGGACAGTGAGAGAGAGTTTCCATGTGACTTTGTTTCCTCAGACACTTCATTGTGTACGTGGTGCTGGGATTTGAACCTGCATACTCACGCATGCCAGGCACGCACTGTAACCGTGGAGCCCCCATTCAGTTGTCTTAATCTTGTTTCAAATACTGCCCTTCCCTTCCCACAACCTGGCCTCCTTTGGATCTTCCTCTTGCCTTTATTGCTGAGAAATATCAAGGAATGTAGCCCAGCATGGTGGCACACACCTATAATCTTAGCTACTTGGGAGGCTAAGGCAGGAGGATCACAAGTTGGGAACAGTCTGGGCATCTTAGCTAGACCCTGAGTAAAAAAAAAAAAAAAAAAAGCCATTTTATATTCAGGATGGTGTGAAGTGAGCATCCAGGTGACAGAGAATAGAATATTCTTGGCTTGCTAGATATCTGATAGAGATGAATGTCTTAATCTAGTGGAAGCAAGGAAGGGTTTGTTACTAGGAGCTAGAGTTAGCCTCTTCACTTAACAGGCACTCGGAACTTACTAAGTATTGATGTGATGTATTTAAGATAGATATTTCCCTAAAAAAAAAGAAAAAAAGGAAAGAGAAGAATGAGCCTGGGAATGTTTGAGCTAGTTGAAGCCCTAACTGGGTTAGGAAGCAGGGAAGAGGCTTACCCTATACTCTTCTGTTCCTGTTGTGGGAAGCCTTGTGTCGTCTCTGATCAGAATAGTAGAGTAGTTAGGAAATTGCCAGCATCAGTCCTTACTGGCCTCTTTCTCTTATAGCTGCGGGCGCCTACCTGCCCCCCCTGCAGCAGGTGTTCCAGGCACCTCGCCGCCCTGGCATTGGCACTGTGGGGAAACCCATCAAGCTCCTGGCCAATTACTTTGAGGTGGACATTCCTAAGATTGACGTCTACCACTACGAGGTGGACATCAAGCCAGACAAGTGTCCACGCAGAGTCAATCGGTAAGTGCTATATTCAGCTTTACCACCAGGTCCATGAGTCTTTGTTTTCCTGAGTCTTTGAACCTTGAAAGTGGTGCTAGAAAGTTAAAAGAAAAACCAATTGAGGGAGGTATCACCAAATCCAAGAAAATATTTTGAGGAGGAGATGCTGAAAAATTCTGTTGGAGCAATGAAAGCCACCTGGGAGATTAAATAGAATTGATTCTCTCTGTCCCTCTCTCTCTCTGTCTCTCTTTTAAAAAGAGAAAGAATCAGTTTTATTTTTATTTAGTTTTTCATGTGGTCTTGGTTACTCCAAGACTTCGTTGCTTCGTTGCTGGGGTTTGAACTCGCATACTCATGCTTGCCAGGCAAGCACTGTAACTGCTGAGCCACTGCTCCAGCACCCACTCTCTCTCTTAAAAAAAAAAGAGAGAGAGAGAGAATTGATGATGTTTGTCAAAGCAGTTTCAATGAAGTAGTTGGGCTAGTTAGCACAATAATTTGAGTGAGTAAAGTAATAAGTGGAAGGTAATGTGTTAGTAGTGAGAATACATTGCTTTTTCCAGAGAGCTTGGCAGTGAAATGGGGAGAAAGTGAATATATTGACTAGAGAGGACCGTAGGTCAAAGTGTAGCACCTAGCACATTTCAGTATTTGTTGAAATGAATGAATGAAGAACTTTTTTTTTTTTTTTAAGACAGGACAGTGAGAGAGAGACAGACAGACAGAATCAATTTTATTTAGTTTTTCAAGTGGCCTTTGCTACTCTAACACTTAGTTGTATACATGGTGCTGGGGTTTGAACCTTCATCCTTGTGCATGCCAGGTAGGTGCTGTAACTGCCAAGCCACCACTCCAGCTCTGAATGAAGAACTTTTAAGAATGAATCTTGGTGCCAGATGTGGTGGCACATGCCTGTAATTCCAGCAACTCAGGAGGCTGAGGCAGTAGGATAGTAAGTTCGAAGCCAGTCTCAGCAACTTGGTGAGACCCTGAGCAACTTTGTGAGACCCTGTCTCAAAATAAAATATAAAAAGGATTGGGGATGTTTCTCAGTGGTTAAGCACCCCTGGGTTCAATCCCTGGTACGGCTCACCCCCCACCCAAAAAAAAAAAAAAAGTGAGTCATAGGTATGTTTATAGATTGAGGTAAGGGAGTTAGCAAAGGAGAGGTTAAAAGGTACAACTCAGAGGCAAGAGGAATATGAGTAGGTTCTCTTTGCTGAGGTGGGAAGATACTGCAGGGTGTATAGTTGGAGGGATTAGTCTTCAACTGAAAAGGAAATTCCTTTTTTTTCTCTAAAATTAATTATTATTAGAAAAAGCATGGTGCAGGGGCTGGAGCCAGTGGCTCAGTGGTTACAGTGCTTGCCTGGCATGCGCGAGTATGCAGGTTCGTACCCCAGCACCACATTCACAACAAAGTGTCAGAGCAACAAGCCACGTGAAAAACTAAATAAATTTTTTTTCTGTTTCTCTCCTCTCACTGTCCTTCAGTCTTTAAAAGAAAAAGCATGGTGCAATGTAAAATCCAAGAATTACAAACTGAGTAGCAGCAAAAAAAAAAAAAAAAAAAAAGTCTCCTTACTACCCTGGTTCTCAAGAGGCATTTTTATCTTTCTTGAGTATGTTTCCAGGTATTTTTTCTGCACATATGCAAGCATGTAAGCACATATGATACTTTTTTTTTTTTTGCCAGCATAAAGCACTTTTATTGAAATAATAAAACTTGAACCTCATGTGGTGCGGGGGGAAGAGAGGGACAAAGCAACAATTTCTCTCACCAAATCACTACACAGGACAGCAATGGGTAAGAAGGGGCTGAGGGTCAAAAAGCCAGGAAACTTTGAGATCAGCAGAGAGCCAAGCATCAAAAAACAGGACATATGATACTTTTAAAGAACACAAAATGTAGGGCCTTATATACCTTGTTCTGTATCTTTCATTTTTCTACTAAATTATCTATTTTGGAAAATAGTACATATCAATATAGCAAATCTATTTAGAATTTAACAAATCTATTGAGGAACTTTTAGGTTGTCTATACTTCTGTTACAAAAATGAAACTGTTGAATATTACTATATGTAGATACATATTTGCACTCAAATATGAGTGTATCTGTAGAATAGTTTCTTGGGAATGGATTTGCTGGTACAACACATTTTAAAGTATTGAGATAGCATGAGCTTTTAAAGGTAAGTTGTATCAATTTCTGCTCCTATCAGCAATGTATCAGTACCTGCTCCCCATACTTGCACCAATGCAGTATATTAATTTGTTTTTGGCATTCTGATAAGCATATAATTATATCTTGATCTAATTTTATTTTATTTTATTTTATTTTTAAAGAAAGAGAGGGACAGTGAGTGAGAGAGAAGAGAATCAATTTTTATTTAGTTTTTCATCTGGTTTTCGTTGCTGCAACACTTAGCTGTGTATGTGGTGCTGGGGTTTGAACACAGGTCCTTGCACTTGCCAGGTAAGCACTGTAACCACTGATCTACTGCTCCAGGCCCCTTGGTCTAATTTTAAATTGTATTTCTCTAATGAATGAGGTTGAATGTATTTTCATATGTTTGAAAATGGAAGGGGCATTCCTTTTTTTAAGAAAGGGGACAGTGAGAGAGAGAGAAGCAATTTTTATTTAGTTTTTCATGTAACTTTCATTCCTTGGACACATCATTATGTACGTGGTGCTGGGGTTTGAACCCAGGTGCATGCAAGTGCCCTAACTGCCAAGCCACTGCTCCAGCCCGGAAGGGGCATTTCAAATGTGAGGGGAAAAGATGTATGCATATATAAGTGTGTTTGTGTATATGTCTGGGAACTCAAGGGTGGCCTTGCCTACTCTTTTCAGAGGTATTAGAGTTGCTTTCTGGTGGAAGGCAGGCATGGGTTCTGGACATAGTTTATAAGTTTATCCCTGATTACAAGTAATCAGGGATATGAAAAAGATTGTTGGGCAGCACAGCCTAATTTGGATTGAAACCATGTGCTTATAGTTATTCCTAATGTACCATTTTGAGAGAGTTGTTTTTTTTTTTTTTTTTTGGTACCAGGGATTGAACCCAGAGGTGCTTAACCACTGAGCCACATCTATAGCCCTTTTTAATTCTGAAACAGTGTCGTCTCACCAAGTTGTTTAGAGCCTTAGCCTCCCAAGGGCCTAGGATTACAGACATGTGCCACCACACCCAGCCAGGCCTAGGATTTTCAAAGATTGATAGACTCTCTGAGATTTAAGTAACAAAGGTCAAGAAGAGAAATGAAAGAAGGGATGATGATGGAGAGGAAACAGAGTGGTGGTCCCAAGTGTGTCAGAGAGATAGAGAGATGAGGTTCTTCAACAGCTTATTCCTATTCCAGTTCAGATCTCTTCTTTTTCTACGTTTTTCACTTAGTCAAACTAGAGATTGGAGATTGGATTCTGGATGGACCCTGGGATCAAGCCCTTTTCCCCTCAGATTTCCCTCTTCTCAAAGCCTTCACACCCACTCTCTCAGGTCCTTGAGAACCTCTGTGATCTGAGAACCAGCACAATCACCTGGGAGTGTGTTAGAAATGTAGAATTTCTGGCTGTTTTCTATAGACCTGTTGAATTAGAGGCTGCATTTTAATAAAATCTCCAGGTGATTGATAGGAATATTGAAGTTGAAGAAGCACTGCTGTATACAAAATGTTAGGAGTGAAATAGTTGATGGGACATTGCCCGACTTGGAATTCTCAAAGCTTGAAGTAGTAGTCTCTCAGCTTTCACAGGCCACTCCTATCCCCCACAGGGAAGTGGTGGAATACATGGTCCAGCATTTCAAGCCTCAGATCTTTGGTGATCGCAAGCCAGTGTATGATGGAAAGAAGAACATTTACACTGTCACAGCACTGCCCATTGGCAATGAACGGGTAAGGCTGGGAGTCAGGCTAGGCCTGTATCAGGGGTCTGGTGTAGAACAGAGCTCACTTTCGAATCTGGCAATCCAGAGATCCTTTTTGTCTTTGTGCTGAGAAAAGTGTGTTTTAGCTTGAGGGATGGCTAGGTACTCATGTTTATTTGGCATATTGTATGTCTGTCCCCTAAACAGACTGAGATTAGAGGTAAAACAGACCTAAAGGATTTCCTGATAGGTTGCGGGGGACAGAAGTACTGAACCCAGGTAGCTAGGGACTGAGGGACTAGATTTACTCTGGGGTCTTTCTTGTGAGCCCTATTGATTTAAAGAGCAGATTCTTGGCAAGTCTTGGGAGCAGTTGGGGCAGGTTAAGGAATGCTGGTCTGTGGCAAAGTGATAGCAACCCTTCACTCATTTCTTTCACCCTCCTGAAGGTCGACTTTGAGGTGACAATCCCTGGGGAAGGGAAGGATCGAATTTTTAAGGTCTCCATCAAGTGGCTAGCCATTGTGAGCTGGCGCATGCTGCATGAGGCCCTGGTCAGTGGCCAGATCCCTGTTCCCCTGGAGTCTGTGCAAGCCTTGGATGTAGCCATGAGGCACCTGGCATCCATGAGGTACTGGGTATAGTTAGTATCTGGGCTACTAGTGTTGGCAGAACTGCTATTGGAGGGGGGAGGGGAGTGAGCACATATTGAGATCCCACAATGTGCCATGGGAAAAATTTTTTTGAATCCCTACCATGTGCCAGGCAAGTGTACATATACATTTAGGTGGTTTAAAGACCGGCCCTGTCCTTAGATATCTTTGTGCCTCATCCCATCTGTCCCTGCAGGGCAGAGAAAAGGTAGAGACTTGCACAAGGTCAGTCATACAACTAGTAAATGATCAGAGCTGGCATTAAAGCCCTGGTGTCCTGCCTTCCAGGCCAGGGCTCCTCCGTGCCCAGGATGCCTCACAGGGTGGGGGCCTGTGCCCGAGGGACCAGTTCTCTGCCTGTCCCTGCCAGGTACACCCCTGTGGGCCGCTCCTTCTTCTCACCGCCTGAGGGCTACTACCACCCGCTGGGGGGTGGGCGCGAGGTCTGGTTCGGCTTTCACCAGTCTGTGCGCCCTGCCATGTGGAAGATGATGCTCAACATTGATGGTGAGTGGGGAGAGCTATGGAGTCAGGGGCACCCCAAGTCCAGTGACCATACTCCCAGCCTCATCCCTCCCAGCTCTGCAACCATATTCCTAGTCTAATTCCTATGGCCCTGGCATCCCTTTGTCCCCTATCCCAGTACCCTATAAGGAAAAGGGTATAAATTATAATGCCTGCACTTATTCTAGAAGATGGAACCTGAGCTGAGCTGTCTGTACCCTGTCCCTACAGTCTCGGCCACTGCTTTCTACAAGGCGCAGCCAGTGATTGAGTTCATGTGTGAAGTACTGGACATCAGGAACATAGATGAGCAGCCCAAGCCTCTCACGGACTCTCAGCGTGTTCGCTTTACCAAGGAAATCAAGGGTGAGGACCCATCCAGGTGGGGAAGGAAAACAGTACTGCTTTTTCTTTAGCCCTAAGAGGAAATACCCTTGGGAGAGGTCAAGCCTGGGCACATGAGCAACCTATTCCAACTCTGACAAGTAGTATGTGTATCTCAGGCCTGAAGGTGGAAGTGACCCACTGTGGACAGATGAAGAGGAAATACCGTGTGTGTAATGTTACTCGCCGCCCTGCTAGCCATCAGACGTAAGTTGGCAGGGTTATTTACTCGACTGGTGGAAAAGGGTTGAGATTTGAAATTCTCCCCCAAAACCCTCTTCTCCCATTGGTTCTAAGAATGAGCCTTGAACTGGCCCTGTTTTTTGAAGATAAGCTGTGGGAATTTGTCATGCCTCCCCTAACCTTCCCAGATCCATTGATTGTCTCTAAAATTTTTACCTTCTTGTTCTCCTTTCTTCTTTGGGCCTTTATTATAGAGCAGGCATGTTCCACTGATTCCAGTTATGGTTCTATAATATTTCTTCCTCCAAAAGAAAGCAATCCAGGCTCCTGGGCTTATCCTTGGGAAAATTATAATTAATTCTAGCCCCCTTCTTGACTTTAGGCTATGTTGGACTGTATCTACTCTGTCAGACTTTATGCTTAATGTTGGAAATACATGAGAATCAGATATACTCCTCATCTTGTCTTTCAAATCTTTGGCTTCTGCCTTGGATCCCTGTATTGCCTACTTTCCCTTGAATGGCAGTGCTTAAAGAGGTTGGGTAGGATGAAGCACATTTTGAAACTTTCCATAGTTGTAGGTATAGAAAGGTGGGATTGAATACTGGGTTATAACAACTCCTTCTCTTCCTTCAAACAGGTTTCCCTTGCAGCTGGAGAGTGGACAGACTGTGGAGTGCACGGTGGCACAATACTTCAAGCAGAAATACAACCTTCAGCTCAAATATCCCCACCTGCCCTGCCTGCAAGTTGGCCAGGAACAAAAGCATACCTATCTGCCACTAGAGGTGAGGCTGCCAAGAAATGTTTGGGCTGGGGAACAGCTAATTTTCCAAAACACTGAGCATCAGAGGTCTGTTGATCCATTCGTAGTCTCATCCTCATTTTCTAGTTTTGGTTTTTGCTGTTTGTTACAGTATTGGTCCTGGGTATTGAACCCAGGTCCTTGTGAATGGTAGGCAAGCCATATACCACTGAGTTTAGAAAATTGACATTCTGGGGTTGGAGTGGTGGCTCGGCAGTTACAGTGCTTACCTGGCCTGTGCGAGGACACAGGTTTGAACCCCAGCACCATGTACATAACCAAATGTCAAAGCAATGAAAGCCATATGAAAAACTAAATAAAATTGATTCATTTTTTCTTGCTCTTTCACTGTCCCTTTTTAAAAAAAAGGAAAGAAAATTGAGAATGCATGAGGTAAGCATGTGAATTATAGCCTTTGTCTCACCTGCTAAATTTCTTTCTTATTCCTAGTTCCTACTCTCATGTGCTTGCAGGGGTGCTAGGCAGAAGGGCAAGATATATTTACTGTTTAGTAAATTCAGCTGGGGGGCTAAAGCGGTGGCTCGTGGGTTACGGCACTTGCCCTGCATGCGTGAGTATACATGGGTTCGAACCCCAGCACCCATGTACATAATTAAGTGTCAGAGCAACAAAAGCCATGTGAAAAACTCAATAAAAAATTGATTGTTTGTCTCTTTCTCTTTCACTGTCCTTCTCTCTTTAAAAAATAATTAATTAATTAATTCACCTGGGCACAAGTGGCACATGCCTATAATCCCAGTGGCTTGGGAGACTGGGATCTCAAGTTCAAGGCCAGCCTCAGTAATTTAGTCCCTAAGCAACTGTCTTAAAATAAAAAATAAAAAGGGCTGGAGATGTAGCTCAGTTGTAAAATGCCTCTGGGTTTAATCCCTAGTAGCTGACACTTCCAGCCCCCTTCCAAAATAGTTATTTCAAGACAGAGATTTCAGATACTGGTATTCCTGTTATTCATGTTTTCTTAATTTCTTTTTTTCCTGGTTTCTAGAGTTAGGGATCCTGCTTGATCCAGGGATACAAGTATACCTAAATAAAATGGAGATGAATATTACTGAATTCTATTTCCCCAATGTTTAATATGTTCCTTTTGAGAAAGTTTTAGCCCCCAAGATTTGTTATACTTCTGTACTTTGGTAAACCACTGAAATCCTGCTATTAAAGAAAAAATAATAATGCTATTTAAATCTTAGAATACAACTGCAGAATCCTTGGGCTATATTTGTTTTGGCATGTGCTAGACAAAATTTCTGCTGGAGAACTGCTGACAGCTTCATTGTCTAGCCCAATGTTACTCGAAAGTATGGTCAGTATACCAATAGGATAGGCATCACCTGGGAGCTTGTTCAAAAATGCAGTCTGCTTTTTAACAGGATCCAGAGGGGAATTTATATTTATATATTTTAATATAAATACGTATTTTATATTAAAGTTGGAGAAGCAGTAGCCTAGTAGGAGTCAGCTCAGGCCAAAGCTGAAGCTTCTGTGAGCTTCTAGGATTCTAGAACTAAACTAACCTGTGGAAATGAGTCTGAAGGGGAAAAAGATGCCCAAAACCAAGAATTCTGACTTGGTTACTAGCTGCTGATGCAGAGAAAGTGTGATTAAAACAGTATGTTGTTTGAAGAATAAATAGAGATTTTTTTTCTCTCTCTCTGAGACAGAATCATTTTTTATTGAATTTTTCACATGGCTTTAGTTACTTTGACACTTAATTGTGTACATGGGTGCTAGGGTTTGAATTTGTGTACTTGTGCACGCCAGGCAAGCACTGTAACCACCAAGCCACCGCTCCAGCCCATAAATAGAGATCTTAAGGGACAGTCCCATCCAAATTGATAGTGGGTGATAATGTAATACAAGCTGAGATTTATTAGCAAATTAACATTATTTCTGTTTAAACTATAGTTTTCAAGGTGAACAATTTTGTAATGATTTATATCTTGATTGTTATTGTTGTTGATTTAATAAGTAATTTATGGGCTCTTACAAGGTGTTGTATACTCATATATTCTGGGAATATAGATACTTATGAGATATACAATGTCCCTGTTGTCATGGGACTTAGAAAAGCAGAGAATAATAAATAAGTTGATAAACACATAAGATCATTTCAGGTATAGTAAGTGCTGTAAAAATAATTAAACAATCTGGGTGTGCTGGTGCATACCTGTAATCCAGTGGCTCAGAAGGCTGAGGCAGGAGGATCGTAAATTCAAAAGCTAGCCTCACCAATATAGTGAGACCCTATCTCAAAATAAAAAAATTAGAAAATGGACTCAGGATGTGGCTCAGTAGTTGAGTGCTGCTATTAAATTCCCAGTACCAAGAAGAAAAATAAAAGATAATAATATAACAGGCTGCATGGTGGCCCACACCTGTAATCCCAGCAGCTTAGGAGTTGAGGCAGGAGGATTGCAAATTCAAAGCTAGCCTCAGCAACTTAGGCACTAAGCAATCTAGTGAGACCCTGTCGCAAAATAAAAAGTAAAAAGGACTGGGGATGTAGCTTAGTGGTAAAGCACCATTGGGTTAAATCCCCAGTACCAAGGGAAAAAAGGAAAAAAAAATCTATAAAATAAATTAAGAGTGTGAAGGAGTAGGGAACTATGTTAGATATTGTTGTCAGGGAAGTTTTTGTTTTTTTTTTTAATACTGAACTAAGTCCAAAATTATGCTTACCAACCTTGTAACAGCATGAGGAGGAGGCTTTCCAGGCAGGAGAAGTATCAAGCACAGAGTCTCTAAATCTAAAGTAAGGTGGAGTTGATGATAGGGAGAGAGATGCTGTCAAATCTTTTAGGTTATTATGGCCAAATAGGATTTTTTTTTAATAGCTTTATCAAGATATAATTAATATACTGTAAAATGCATCCTCTTAAAATGTACAGTTCTGGGGCTGGAGCAGTGGCTCAGTGGTTACGGCGCTTGCCTTGCATGCACGAGTACGCGGGATCAGACCCCAGCACCATGTACACAATGAAGTGTCCAAGCAATGAAAGTCCATGAAAAACTAAATAAAATTGAGTCTTGTCTTTCTCTCTCTCACACTCACTGTCCCTCTCTCTTTAAAAAAAAAAAAAAAAAAAAAAAAAGAATTACAATTCTCTGGTTTTTGATGTGTTCTGAGTTGTGCAACTATTACCACCGTCTAATTGCAGACATTTTCTTCACCCCCAGGAAAAGCCCATACTCATTAGTGATCATTCACCATTCCTCCTCACCCCAGTAGCCACTAGTAACCACTACTTTATTTTCTGTCTCTGGATTTGCCTAATTTGAACATATCATATAAATAGAATTATACAACGTGTGGCTTTTTGAGACTGGTTTAGCCATGTTAATGTCAAGGTTCATCTGTGTTGTTCCATCACATGGATATGTCACGTTTTGTTTCTCCTTCAGTTGATGGACAATTGGGTTTTTTCCTTTTTTTTTTAAACAGAGAGGGACAGTGAGAGAGAAAGAGAGAAACAATTTTTTATTTAGTTTTCCATGTGGCTTTCATTGCTCTGACACTTCGTTGCGTACATGGTGCTGGGGTCTGAACTCACGTACTTGTGCATGTCAGGCAAGGGCCATAACCACCGAACCAAAGCTCCAGCCCCCATTTTTTCCATTTATTGACTATTATAAATAATGCTGCCAGGAATGCATACATTTTTTTGTGTGCAAACACGTTCTCATTTCTCTTAGGTAGTATTTAAGAGTCAGATCATTTATAACTCTGTTTAACATCTTGTGCTTGGGCTGCCAGAGTGTTTCCAATATGGGTGTGCCATTTCACAATCCTGTGAATGAGGGTTCTAAATTTTGGTCAATGAAATTTTACTCTAATTGTAATAGAAATCTATTGGGAAATTGTTTGTTTGCTTTTGTGGTACTGGCTATGAATCAAACCCAAAGTCTTGTGCGTACTAGGCAAATGCTCTACCACTGAGCTTCATCTTTAGCTCTGGGAGGTTTTATTTTGTTTTTTATTTATTTATTTATTTATTTTTTAAGAGGGAAGGACAGTGAGAGAGAGAAAATCAATTTTATTTTATTTAATTTTTCATGTGGCTTTCATTGCTCCAACACTGTGTTGTGTGTGTGGTGCTGGGGTTCAAGCTCATGTTGATGTGCATGCCAGGCAAGCACTGTAACCGGTAAGTCACCATTCCAGCCCTGGGAAGTTTTTTTTTAGGGACAGTGAGAGAGGGGGAGAGGGAAAGAAAATCAATTCTTATCTAGTTTTTCACATGGCCTTCGTTGCTCAGACACTTTGTTGTGCACATGGTGCTGGGGTTTGAACCTGTGTACTTGTACATGCCAGGCAACCTCTGTAACCGCCAAGCCACCACTCCAGCCCCTGGGAAGTTTTAAATTAAAAACAAAACAAAACAAAACAAAACATGGATTATTTGAATCATCACAACTAGAAAGCAATAATAGCCAGTGTCTCCAATCCAAATGTTCAAATCATAATTAATGCCTGCTTTAGTTTTTCTATTTCAAATTGTAGTAAAATATACATAACATAAATTTTACCATTTAAATTATTAAATTTAGAGCCCTTTAGCATTAAATACATCATTGTACAACTGTCATCAATATCCATCTCCAGAAATTTGTATCATCTCAAACTGAATCTGTACCCATTAAATAATAACTCTCCATTGTCCCATCCCCTTAGCTCTGGCAACCACCATTCTACTTTCTGCCTCTGTGAATTTGACTACTCTAGGTACCTCATGTAAGTCAAATAATAATATTTGTCCGCTTTTTGGTTGGCTTGTTTTACTTAGCATGTCTTCAAGGTTCATTCATGTTGTAGCAAGTGAGAATTTTTCTTCCCTTTTTAAGGCTGAATAATATTCCTTGGTGTATACCACATTTATCTGTTCATGCATTGATGGACACTTGAGTTACTTTTGTGTTTTACCTATTGTGAGTAATGCGGCTGTGAAAAAGGTGTACAAATACTTATTCAAGTTCCTGCTTTCATTTCTTTTCAGTATATACTCAGAAGTAGAATTGCTGGTTCATATAGTAATTCTGTGTTTAATTTTCTGTTGAATCACCATATCATTTGAAAATGGCTGTACCATTTTACATTCTTACCTGCAATGTAAAAAAGTTCTGGTTTTATCTCTTTCCTGCTTTAATCTTTTGCTAGTGTTAATTCTGTAACTGATAACTATCTATAGAGAATGTTACAACTTTAAAACATCTTTAAGAGAACAACCTCACAAATTTTAATAAACCTGGATTTTTATGAAGTGAATTGATGATATTGTGTATTTGTTAGAATGTGGAATTTAAAAACAGGTGACCTTGGCTTGGTTTTCCCTCCCATTATTTAGCATGAACTCTGGGAATTAGGATGAGAAACCAGTATGTGTAGAACGTTGGCTTCATTTAAATCTTCACAACATCATGAAACAACTAGTGATTTTCCCCCATGTTTGAGATTAAAGAAGCTGTGCCTCAGGTTAAGAGATTTATCAAAAGTAACATCACTTAGAAATGCAAAACTGGGGGCTGGAGCAACCCCTTGAATGGTATGCTCAAGGACCTGAGTTTGAACCCCAGCACCACATACATAACTAAGTGTTAGAGAAAAAGGCCAGATGGAAAAATAAATAAAATTGATTCTCTCTCACTCTCTTAAAAAAAAGAAATGCAAAACTGGGCTTCAAACCCAAGTCTCCCCAAACCTACTTGCTTTCTGTTTTTCTATAAGCCTTTTAGTTCACAGCATCTTGAATATATTGGGAAGTGGCAGTCTTACACATCATTAGACATTCATTTTTGATCTTTATTGTTTTTTTCTTGGAGCCAGAACAAATGAGTCACATGGCAGGGTGTTCCTCACAACAGTAATTTCTGTAGTCTGGGAGCTCAAGAGTTTAAAGCCATCCCTGGTCCTCTTGGTGTGTTGCAGGATGGAGCAGCTGACTTCCTGCCAACAATGGAGAGCTGCTGTAGGAATCTTACTTGTTTATGTTGAGTTTTTTAGTATTCAGAAGAGCTCTGTACTGGTTCTTGGGAAATCTATTACAATTTCTTGAATGTTTACTATGTCCTAGAACTGTGCTCAGTCCTTTAATTGCTTTATTTCCTCTCCAGACTGCCCTATCAGATTGATATTGTTTTCCTCAGGTAACTGGTGAGACCTGAGCTAAGATCTGGCTCTGGATCTCAAACTCCTATCATAAAGTGCACTGTATTACCTTTTGTTTTGCGTATGATATTTTCTAACTTATGTATCAAATAAAACTTAAAAGAACACGTATGTACAAAGATTCTTCCCATGGCTAACAGCAAAGGTCTCTTGCAGGATGGCTTGAACTCAAGCCAGAGCTGCCTGTCCTTATTTCCTCAGGTCTGCAACATTGTGGCTGGGCAGCGCTGCATTAAGAAGCTGACTGACAACCAGACTTCAACCATGATAAAGGCTACAGCTAGGTCAGCCCCAGACAGACAAGAGGAGATCAGTCGCCTGGTCAGTGGGGCTGCAGAGAAATGCATGCTCATTTAGTTAGTCATTGGGCCCTTGGCAGCATATATGTTTTAATGCCCTAAAAACTCTCCTTCAAGAGAATGCAAGTCTGCATTTGGTACCTGGGACTGCACAGGGCTTTTCTTGCTCCTTGACCCGTTAGCTAATTTCCACTCTTGATAAGGCTGCTATTATTTACTACTGCTTCCTTCATCCTTTACTCCTCCTCCTACCTCATCTTTTAGGACTATTTCTTGCCAGTTTCAGCTTTTCTTCAGGCCTTTCTCCTTGGGACCCAGAGGGTGGGTAGTGTTACTAAGCTGCTGTTTTCCTGAGATCTTCTTTTGCACTGCAGATGAAGAATGCCAGCTACAATCTAGATCCCTACATCCAGGAATTTGGAATCAAAGTGAAGGATGACATGACGGAGGTGACGGGGCGAGTGCTGCCGGCGCCTATCTTGCAGTACGGCGGCCGGGTGAGCAGGGTCAGGGCCACACAACGTCTCTGGGGCATATGAGGGTGGTTGGATTGTATAGCCAGGAGCTTTTGCTCCCTACCCACCTGGCTCTACTGAGGCTCACCTGTGTGCCCCTCTCTGCCTATCCACAGAATCGGGCCATTGCTACACCCAATCAAGGTGTTTGGGACATGCGGGGGAAGCAGTTCTACAATGGGATTGAGATCAAAGTCTGGGCCATCGCCTGCTTCGCACCCCAAAAACAGTGTCGAGAAGAGGTGCTCAAGTAAGGAGGATTTGGTGTGGGATTGAAAGGGTAGGAAAGACCCCAGAGCTGCTGCTATCCACTGCCCAGGACTCAAGACTGATCTATCATCTGTTCTTTCGTTTTGACTCTGCATGCCTTGTCCTTTCTGGCTGAGACTTCTGCCTATCCATTTTTTGCTCGTCCATGCTTAGGATACTTCAATAAGGAGCCATTTCTATATCAGAGATAATTTTAGGGCATGAGTCTCCTAAGGGGGACCTTAATAATTTTATTGCTGCATTTATTATCATTGGTAATAAACAGTGGTAATGATGACTGTGTTTATGAAAACATTGTGCTTAAGTACATAATTTATATTCTCTCATTTCATCTTCATGGTGAATTGGTAGCACTATTTCCCTTTTCAGGAGATTGAAGCTCAGAGAGGTTAAGAAGTAATTTGTCCAAAGTTTATACATCAAGAAAGTATCAAAGTTGGGATCAAATCAGATCTGAGCTTCAAAACTTGTGTTCCTAATTAGAAACTAAAACAAACAAACAAGAAGCAGCTTGTTTAGCTGGTCCTCTGAGCTGTCCTCTCCTGTCTATAGAATTTGTTTAGTCAGGTCCAAGTGATCTGAATGAGGTGAACATGAATAGTAAGGGCCTCTGCACCATCGTGCCTGAGTAACTGGGAGTAGATGGCAGCAGTGGGGAAAGTGATATTAGCCAAATGGCTTAAAGAAACAAAGTTAGGGGAATAATGATTTGAATGAATGAATGAATGAATAGGTGAAATCACTGACCCTTTCTCTACACTCTTTTTTTGTTTTTTAAATGTTATTGAGATATGTTTAAAAAAATCCTACAAAACTCATGTACTTAAAGTATATAGTTCAGTGGTTTCTATATATGTGTGTGAGTGTATTTGTGATTCTGGGAGACTGAACCCAGGGGTACTTTATCACTGAGCTATATCCCCAACCCTTTTTATTTTTATTTATTTATTTATTTATTTTTAAGAAAGAGGGACAGTGGGGCTGGAGCAGTGGCTCCAGCACCACATACACAACAAAGTGTCAAGCACCACAAATAAATTTTATTTAGTTTTTCACATGACTTTCATTGCTCTGACACTTTGTTGGGTATGTGGTGCTGGGATTTGAACCCACGTCCTTGAGCATGCCAGGCAAGTGCTGTAACTGCTGAGCCACTGTTCCACTGTTCCAGCCCCTATTTTTATTTTTTATTTTATTGATTTATTTTTGTAGTTCTGAGAATTGAACCCAGGGGTGCTTTACCACTGAGCCACACTCACACCCCCCCCCCCCGTTCCTTTTTATTTTTTTGTTTTGAGACAGGTCTTACTAAGTTGCTGAGGCTGGCCTCAAACTTGTAATCCTCTTGCCTCAACCTCCCAAGTTGCTGGGATTTACAGGTGTGTGTCACCATACCCAGCTTTTGCTGTGGGATATGGAATGGGCTCAGTGTACTCTGGGTATGAGTTCAAGTCAATAGAGCTGGCCATTAGGGGTTGTGATGAAGATAATGAAGACATGCCCTGGTGGGTTCAGGTGGCCTTAGAGTCTTCATAAGAATTAGTTCTAGCAGTTCCTGATGGACCCAGGAACTCTAGACCTTGACCTTGACTTTCTCTCCTCTCCCTACCACTTCCAGATAAGCAAGTACCACCCTCATAATTGCAGTTTCTTTTAAATGGGGAGGGGGTCCTATTTCTTCGGTGCCTTAGATTGTAGCTCCACTTGGGACAAACTACTTTTACACTTGGCCTGGCATTAGAGGGCTGGCTCTTAGCATTATTAGAAAGGCTCCTAGTCATCTCATTGGTGGCTCTATTTGTGTTCTTCTCTCTTACTCTCATGTCCTTCCATTGTCTAGTTTTGTGTGTGTGTATGTATGTGTGAAGCAGTCTGTTGTTTTGGCCATTTTGGGATGTATGGAACTGGTAAAGCTAGAACCTCAAGAGTTGGTAGGGGTCAGTTAATTGGGCATTTTCTTCCCCAGTGACCACTAGGTACAGGGATAAGAATATGATTCATGAGAATCAGTGGTACCCAGTTACATGTGCAGTTCTGCGCTAAAGACTTCGGAGTCTTCAGCCAGGGCATTGATGAGATTGTCTAGGGAGACTGTGCATAGTAAGCAGAGGCTGAAAATAGAACTCAGAGAAACTGGAAAGGAAATGGAGCAAAGTCTCCCAAGTGTGAAGGAGGCAGTGGTATTCAGAATACAGAGAAGGAGCACCCCTTTCACCAAGAATGGGGGAAAAAATTAAGTGCAGGTGGAGAAATTGGTAGTGGGGAATGAATGAGGAAGTTCTTTGGACCCTCAGAAGTTTTTTTTTTTTTTTTTTTTTTTTAAAGAGAGAGGGACAGTGAGAGAGACAGAGAAAGAGAGAAACAACTTTATTTAGTTTTTCACATGGCCTTAGTTGCTCCAACACTCAGTTGTGTACGTGGTGCTGGGGTTTGAACCCATGTCCTCGTGCTTGCCAGGCAAGCGCCGAAACCGCTGATCCACCGCTCCAGCCCCCAGAAGTTTTTTTTTTCTGGCTAGAGACCCGATTACTTCAGGTATATCACTGTTGGGATGGGATTTCAAGACCTTCCTCCTCCTAGATGATTCTCAACACTTTTTGGTGCTTAGCACTGGATACCGTATTCCAATTGTAATTTGCTGGTTTAGAGAAGATTGGGAATACCCCTTCACTTGAAGTAGGGACCCATTTTTTTTTTTCTTTTAAGAGAGAGGGACAGTGTGAGAGAGTTTTTCATGTAGCTTTCATTGCTCTACCACTTCATTGTGTACATGGTGCTGGGATTTGAACCTGCAACCTCACATATGCCAGGCAAGCTGTAACTGTTAAGCTACTGCTCCAGCCCCTGGGACACATTATTAATGAAATCTGTAACATACTGGCATTTTTGGTAACTACAGTGCAATTGTGTGCAAGGCAGAGAAATGGAAGAAATGTTGTTAGTAGATTAACAAAGTCCTGCTTTTTTTTTTTTTTTAACTTGAGACAATGCTTAGATTGTATTTTTTATTCTAACATTTGTTTTGGGGGAAAAGTTTTTAAAATAATACAGAGACTAGTGTAGCAAGCACTCATCATGTATCATAGATCATCCAGAATTTTGTCATAGTTACTTTGTCCTTTTTCCATTTTCCTTTTTTTTCTTTTAGAGAGAGAAAGAATACATTTTATTTATTTTTTCATCTGCCCTTTGTTTCTCCGGAACTTAGTTGTGTATGTGGTACTGGGGTTTGAACCCAGGTCCTTGTGCATGCCAGGCAAGCATTCCAGCCCCACTTTATCTTTTTTTTGTTTTTTAAAGAGAGAGGGACAGTGAGAGAGAATCAGTTTCATTTAGTTTTTCATATAGCTTTTGTTGCTCTGACACTTCGTTGTATACGTGGTGCTGGGGTTTTAACTTGCATCCCTGCGCATGCCAGGCAAGCACTGTAACCGATGAGCCACCACTCCAGCCCCACTTTATTTTTTTCAAAAGTAAATATAAATAAATTTGGCATTCCTTTTTATCCTCCATTTTGGTCACATTCCTCCCTTCTCATGTGGCCACTGCCATGTATTATTTTAACCTTCCTATTCAATTCATATATTTTATAGACCTCTCTATATAAATGGTTTTAAATTTACATAAAAGTAACATTCTATAGTTATCTTCCTTCTGTGTTTTTACTAAATAGGTGAAAAAATACTCTCTATAGTGTTGGTATTTACATGCTGTATAATAATGCTTGAACAATCATTTTTGTTCTCTTTGTACATTGTTGCAATTCATTAATTAATCGTTTTGGTGT
Organism: Aplodontia rufa; assembly: GCA_004027875.1. NCBI lineage: Eukaryota > Metazoa > Chordata > Mammalia > Rodentia > Aplodontiidae > Aplodontia > Aplodontia rufa. The sequence goes on from PVKS010010753.1 coordinate 46,126, forward strand.
TACTGTGGTTTAAATCCAGGACCTTGCACATGCTAGGCAAGTTACTCTACCACTGAATGTATTTAATTTAAATACAAGATTTTCACAAATTGAATTCCCTGCTACTTGTTTCAGTTTATTTAACTCGGCTGATATATTTTAGTATTGCATATATACTCTCTCTACCAGCTTTGTCTTCTTTTCCCAGTGGAAAGCCTTAAAGCCAAAGGAAAAAAAACTTCATTAATAATTGGCTTGAGGTATCAAAGAACCAGTAGGGGAAGAGGGAGCTCATTTTTGCTGAGCATCTCTTGTGTTCCCATCACTGTTGGAACCTCATTTATTTTGAGTAAAAGTCCTTACAGTTAGACATCATCCTATTTCCTTGGACATATAATGATGCACAGGTTTCAGCTCCTTGAATCGGGGATAAGGTCGGAGCCCTGGGATTACCCACCCCTCCTTTCTCTGGGTTGTGTCAGCTTCCTTGGTGTTTTCTTTGTTGAACACTTAGCAAGCTTTGTCTTGTCTTATTCAACCATAAGTGTATTTTTTTTTCACTAGCTGCAATCATGTCTCTTTCATTTGGCTGTCCTAAGTGCTTAGGGCCTAAGGTGGAGACATCCAGTCCGGTTTTAAAGTGGGACTTACTGCCTCCTGTCATGATCATACTTGTGCTACAGGAACTTCACAGACCAGCTGCGGAAGATTTCCAAGGATGCAGGGATGCCCATCCAGGGTCAGCCTTGCTTCTGCAAATATGCGCAAGGGGCTGACAGCGTGGAGCCGATGTTCCGGCATCTCAAGAACACCTACTCAGGGCTGCAGCTCATTATCGTCATCCTGCCAGGGAAGACACCAGTATATGGTACAGTTCTCTTGGAACAGTGATAATGATGCTAGGACTCTTCATGGGATAGCTACCTGGGGGATTTTAGAGAGGAATTGGTGGAGATTTTTGTTTGGCCAGAGGTGTTCCTTAATGTTAGTGCTCTTTTTATAGGAGAAATATCAGCCTGTATTAGCCATTGCGTCTTCCCAGATTTTATTTACCTGCTCACAGTCCCTCCCAGTAACATTTACTGGGATCCTTGTGTGCTGGTCTCTCTGCCAGGCTAAGATGGCCAGATTCAGAGATGGGTCAGTTCAGATTCCTGTCCTCAGTACTGTGTTGTTTATTAGGACATTGTGCAGCCCAAGCAGAATGTGTGGTGGTTCTGCTCATATTTGTTGCCTGGTAATTGCGTAGACTTTTTGAAAGGTTTCTCTCTCCCTTTTTTTACTCTTTTAGAATAGAAATGACTGTATATGTTTCCATTAGTACTTTTCTCGTATTTCATTTGCTCAACTGCTGTGTGGTCTTGCTCCCATCCAGTTCTGTTACCTTTGGGACTTCATACTTTCTGGAGTCAGACATTTTCACATTTCCCGCTCCTGGAGCACATTACTACTTTCTTTTTTTCTTCACAGTACTAGGAATTGAATGCAGGGCTTTATGCATGCTAGGCAAGTGCTCTGCCACTGAGCTACATTTGTGGCCCTTATGTTAAGTTTTATTTTGAGATGGTCTCAGTAAGTTCCCCAGGCTGGCCTCAAAAATTCCTATTCTCCTGCCTCAGCCTCCCACGTAGCTAGGGTTCCAGGTGTGTGCCCCTGCGTCCAGCTACATTACCACAGTTTTGCCTTCTCTTTCAGCATTTTTTCTTCCTATTTTCTTGCTCTTTTTGAAATGTTTTGAATGACTTCTCTACATTCTTATCCTCAACAGCCACTTACTTCCTTTTTCATCTGTCTTGTCTATTTTTCTACTTAGTCTCCTCTGTGAAGAATCACCACTGACCTTTCCCAGTTTTGTTCTTCACTTGACTTCTGGATATTTTTTCCTGTCTCTCATTTTTTTGTCATTGTTACCAATGTCTGGTATTCTCCAGGGTTATGTCCTCTGCCCTCTCTGTCTTTGCATTCTACAGATGCTCTTATTCATTCCAGTTGCGTGGGTATCATTTCTTATTTGTAAGTTATAGAATGATCCAACCCTTGACCTCTCTGCAGTTCCTATCTGTCCCTTTGGCCTCTTTTCTCTTTCTTCTTCAAGTTTATTGATCACCTATTCCAACCTTTATTTACAAATCTGTTTTGAATAAGTTACCAGATTTTGTAACCATACTACCAAAATCACCTTCATTGGTCCTCATTCACTACTATGTAAAGGGATTCAAGGTTCTGATCTTAGTTTAAATTTAACCTCTCCTGCTTTATCTTGCATTGTTTACTTGTTGTACATACTAGAAATATCTGGAATTAGAACTAAATTTAAGTCCTGGGTACACCAGTCAACTGGCTTAGACAAATTACCTAACTTTTCAGAGTCTTGTGATTTAATTATATAAAAAGCTGCCTCTAAGCCAGGTGTGGTGGATCATGCCTGTCATCCAAGTTCCAAGTAGCTGGGGAGGCTGAGGCAGGAGGATTGAGAGTTCAAAGTCAGCCTTAGCAGTTTAGCAAGGCTGTAAGCAACTTAGGGAGACCCTGTCTCAAAATAAAAAAACAAAAACAGGCTAGGGGTATGGCTCAGTGGCTAAGCACCTCTGGTTTTAATCCTTGGCACCAAAAAATAAAAATTCAAAAAAAAAATAGAGAAAAAGTATCTAGCAGGGTGCTTGATACATAGTAGACACTTGTAAAATGCCCATTCCTGTCTCTGCTTTCCACTCTCTGGTTTCGCTCACATCACTTTGTCTTCGTCTGGTTATCTGACTACTCTTTGAAGACTTGTTCCTCTTTCTCCTCCTTAAAATTCTCTCCATCCTTTAAGACCTGGTTTAAATGCTATTTATTCTTTACTCCTGAACTTGTCTCTTTCTAGTTTTCTCTGGTTTATCAGGGCACTGATCAGTTACTGCCTTGGTTGATTTTATTTTGAGTGTGGAATATATCTGACTCTATACATATACAACTAAGATACAGTCTTATGCTGGTTTTTGATACTCAGTAATTCCTGATGAAGGGAAGTTTGTTGATCTCTAATTCATTTCTCTCTTGGACCTTAAATTGATAGCCCTTGGATGAGAGATAAAGATGCTTTTTAGGAGAACTGCCTTGAGTAAGTATCCTGTTTGTGGTTCCACCTGTTACAGGAGGATCCAGCATTTTGGTTTACCTCAGGAATACAGTACAGGATGCTGGGGAAGGTAGTACTTGTTCAGAATTTTCACCTTGCCATGCTCAGTAACATTACTCTTCTCCCCAGCTTCACACCTTTATTAGGACATTGGTTTCTTCCATTTACATGGAGTTCCTTGGTCATTCTACCTGGACATGACATTATCTGCCTGAAAATTAAGCCAGCAGATAAGTGAAACAGATTTTTCTAAAGACTCTTCACTCTCCCTCCTAAGAGGCTGGGTAAAATGACACTCTCCCCATGATGGTCAGATTAAGGTCCTGTTGACATTGTGGTTTCCCTGAGAGAAGGACAATGTTAAGGTTTGCTCAGTTCTGATGTGGAACCATGTATATCCAGTCTTCATTATATTTTACTCTTTTATCTCCACTAAATTGATACTATTGACTTTTTAGAGAATGCAAACTTTTTATTAAATTATAGTAGATACACAGAAATCTGAAGTGTTTTTTAGTTCAATGATTTTTTTTTTTAATAAGAGAGAGGACAGTGAGAGAGAGAGAGAGAGACAGAATCAATTTTTATTTAGTTTTTCACATAGCTTTTGTTGCTCTGACACTTAGTTGTATACATGGGTGCTGGGGTTTGAACCTGTGTATTCAGGCATGCTGGGCAAGCGCCGTAACTGCCAAGCCACTGCTCTAGCCCCTAGCTCAATGAATTTTTACAAACTGTCATACTATGTATTTTTTATGTGTCTGACTTCTTTCATGTAACATTAAATTTGTGATATTTATTTGTGTTACATTTAGTTGTAGTTTGTTATAGGTTTTTTGTCATATGAATATAACACATTTTACATGTGTCTGTCCATTCTACTATTAATAGACATATTTGAATTGTTTCCAGTTTTTGTTTTTATTTTAAAGAGAGAGTGAGAGAGTAAGAGAAAATCAATTTTATTTATTTTTTATCTGACCTTTGTTTCCCCAGCGCTTTGTTGTGCATGTGGTGCTGGATTCGAACCCAGGTCCTCACACATGCCAGGCAAGCACTCCAGCTGCTCAGCCACCGCTCCAGCCTCTTCCTTGTCTTCAGTTTTGACTTATGAATAATACTTATACATGTTCTTTGAACATCTGTATGTATTTCTCTTGAGTGTATATCTAGGAATGGATTTTTTTTTTTTTTTTTTTTTTTTGGTATTAAGGATTGAACCCAGACACATTCTATCACTAAGCTATATCCCCAGCCCATTGTATTTCTTATTTTGAGTCAGGGTCTTACCAAGTTGCTTACTAATTTTCTGAGGCTGGCCTTGAACTTGGGATATTCCTGTCCCAACCTCCTGAAACACTGGGATTTAAAGGCATACACCACCATGCTCGTCTAGGAGTAGATTTTAGTATACCAATACATTTGCACCAGTAACAATGTGCAATAGTTTTAGATGTTTCATATCCTTACCAAACTTGGTATTGTCTTTTCATTTTAGACATTCTTATGGGTTTTTAATGATATTATTGCATTATGCGCTTTGTTTGTTTGTTTTGTTTCAAGGATTGAACCCAGGGACACTTAACTGAGCCATATCCCTAGTCTTTTTTTTTTTTTTTTTTTTTTTTTAAACAGGTTCTCACTAGGTTGCTTAGGGCCTTGCTAAGTCACTGACGCTGGCTTTGAACTTGTAATCTTCCTGACTCCTGAGCTGCTGGAATCACAGGTGTATGCCACCATGCCCAGCACTCTGTGCTTTTAATTTGATTCTCTGGTAACATACAGTATTTTTTTTTTTTCTTTCCCTAACAGAGAGGGACAGTGAGAGAGAGAAAGAGAATAATTTTTTTAAATTTAGTTTTTCAAGTAACTTTCATTGCTCCTACTCTTCGTTGTGTATATGGTGCTGGAGTTCAAAATTGAGTCCTCATGTATGCCAGGCAAGTACTGTAAGTGCTGAGCCACTGATCCAGCTCCAAGTATTTTTATATCTTGACTATTAACTAGTTAAGTTAATTCTCTGGTAATATTAAGTTGAGAATTTTTATATCTTGACTATTCACTAGTCTCTTTTCTAAAGTGCTCCTTCAAGTCTTTTCTTTTTTTTTTTCAGGGCTGAGGACCGAACTCAGGGCCTTGCGTGTGCTAGGCAGGCACTCTGCCACTGAGCTAAATCCCCAACCCCTGTTCAAGTCTTCATATGCTAGTTTTTTCCTTGGTATCATTAACTCTAAGGACGTTTCTAGTCCTCATTTTACCCCTCCCTTTGATATATTTGACTTCCTTACTTTTTTTTTTTGTTAGTGGAGATTGAACCTAGGGGTGCTTAGCCACTGAGCTACATCCCCAGACCCCAGTGATGTGATTTTTTATTTGTTTCCTTTTTGATTTTGAGACAGGGTCTTACTAAATTGCTTAGGGTCTCACCAAGTAGTTAAAGTTTGTCTCAAACTTGTAATCTTCCTCCCTCAGCCTCCTAAGGCCCTGGGATTATAGGTGGGCACCACTGAGCCCAGTTTGCATTTAACTTTCTTGTTTACTTATTCCTTCTTGAAATACTTTCTTCCCTTGGCATTCATGATACCTCACTGTCTTCTTCCTTCTAGCTCTGTGGTGTTTTCGCCTTTGCAGATTCATCTTCCTGTTCTGCAAATGCTGGGAGTTCCTCAGGATTCAGACCTGACACCTCTTCTTTTTTCACTCTGCCTTTGTTAATGATCTCATCAAGATCATGCCTTCTGTTACTACCTGTACATAAATAGTGCACAAATTTGCAGCTGCTTTCTTTTTGAGCTTCCAACCTGTGTTCTCATTTGCCTAGTTGATATCCTTAGTGGGATGACAAAAAGCACTTCAAAGTAAACATTTCTCTAAAAGTTTATGATCAATTTCTGTTAGAAAAGCTAGAAACTCAAAATTTATCCATAAAATCTCTTCTCTTACTCACACATCTAGTCCATAACTGACTTCCCCAAGTCAAATATCTCCTGAATCCATTTGGTTCCATTTCAACAAATCAACTGCCTTTATTATTTTTGTTTTAAAGCTTTTTTTATTGTTTGGTGGTGGTGGTGATGGTGGTGGGGTGTGTGCTGGGGATTGAATCCAGGGCCTGGTGCATACTAAGTACAAGCTATACCACTGAACTATGTATGGCTTCAGCTCCTCAACTGTGTTCTTAACCCATTAAGCCCCAAATTTTCAATTCTGTGAATATTTCAATGAAATTAACACAAGTGCATTTAAAATAGGTTGGAAATCATAATCTAGAACTTATTATATAATTATTATTATTTAATGACAATAATATTAATATTGTCACTGACCATTTACTATTACTCTCAAAAGAACAGAACTCTAAAAACATAAATATTTATTTCAAAGTTAACATAAGTGGTACATTTTTTGCTGGGTATGTGTTTTTAGATGTTGCATATATGGGCTAATGGGACATAATAATGTGTTCATCTAAGCCACCCTCATCTCTTTCATAGATTATCTAATGACCACATTTTTTCCTCTTGCAGTGTGACCTCCTTGCTCTCCAATATGGCCTTTTACTTTCTCAAATGTCTTACTGTCTCCTAGCAGAATGCATTTTTGCATGCTCTTCTCTCTGCCTGGAATGCTTTCTTTCAAATCCTTCTTGTAAGCCCTTCACTGCCTTTACATTTCAGTTCCATCATAACTTACTTGAGAATATATTCCTGATTCATTAATTTACCCCCTATTATGTTCTCTCGTAGCTCCTTGCGGTTTTCTGTTGTAGCATTTATCAGTGTTATAATTTTTATGAGTTTTTAAATTAGTCACTACATAGTAAGCATTGTAAGAGTTAGAGACTTTATGTCCTTCTGATCACCACTGTGTTCCTTAGCATTTTATAATACTGCCTAACATCCAGTAGGCATTCAGTGAATACCTATCGAATGTGCTAATTAATATTTTCCCTTCCCCTAGCTGAGGTGAAGCGAGTTGGAGATACACTCTTGGGAATGGCAACACAGTGTGTGCAGGTGAAGAACGTGGTCAAGACCTCGCCTCAGACTCTGTCCAACCTCTGCCTCAAGATCAATGTCAAACTTGGTGGCATTAACAACATCCTAGTCCCACACCAGCGGTATGAGCTCTGTTCACTTGATCTTGTCGAGGTACCATGTTGAGGATTGATGAAGATAGGACCCTGGCCAGCAGAGTGAATCAGATATAAGGGGGAGAAGACCACAGTTGGTGCTGGATGGTGCTAGGCAGAGAAAATCCAATTCCTCACCATTTTGTTTTCTCTTCCTTGCTTAGCTCTGCTGTCTTTCAACAGCCAGTGATATTCCTGGGAGCAGATGTTACACACCCCCCAGCAGGGGATGGGAAAAAACCTTCTATCACAGCAGTGAGTAAAACTTTTCAGCTTCCTCCTAAGATTCTTTTAACTTTGAGTTCTCAAGAGGGCACATGAGAGACTGGAGCAGTAGCTCAGCGGTTGTAGTGCTTGCCTGGCATGCGCAAGGACCTGGATTTGAGCCCCAGCACCACGAACACAACTGAGTATCAGAGAAACAAAGGCCAGATGGGAAAATAGATTCTCTTTCTCAATCTCTCCTTCTCTTAAAAAAAAAAGTGAGCATGATGTCCCTCAGTCTTAGCTCTTGATCCCTGATAAGATCCTAAAGCTCACCATCCCCTTTACCCATAAAGCTGCTGCTGCTGCTGCTTCTTCCTCCTCTTCTTTCTTCCTCTTTTTTACTTTGTGTGTGTATGCGCGCAGGCGAGGAATTGAACCCAGAGGCATTTAATTAATGAACTACATACCCAGCCCTTTTTTTTTTTTTTTTTTTGAGATAGGATCTTGCTAAGTTGCCTGTGGGCATGCTAAGGTGCTGAGCTGTCTTTGAACTTGTGATCCTCCTACCTCAACTTCCCGAGCCACTGGGATTACAGGCTTGTGCTACTGTGTCTGGCTGTGTGGTGTCTTTGTGGGGAAAGATTAGTGACAGTATATCCTAAGTGCAGAAATTCCAGCCAGTCTTCCTTCATGCTTGCTCTGAATTCAAATTTTTCTCTTTCCACATTGGTGTTTGGGATGTTGGGGAGTATGTATTTTCTCTTAAGGAAGTTACTTAGTTCCTGGGATTGTCCTTTTCTCTGCTTCACCCTCCCCTTTGCTCTATCTAGTAGATTAGATGTCTCTCCAATTTCTCTCCTGGCTTTTTTTGCTCCTTATCCTGAAGGGATTCCCAAATTGCTTGGGATCAGCAATTCCTTCTCACTTCTGTTTCTTCAATTTTCATATTTCTCTAGGTAGACTTGTTTAAATTTGGTAAGGGCAGGCAAAACCTATATTATGCTTACTCTGATTTTCCTTGTTGACCATCCCTCCTAGGCTGTGACCATTGACCTCTTTGAAAATGACATTATTCCCATCAACCACAAGATGGCCATGGTTCCTGGGTATATTAGTAATTGGAGAAAATAATAAACTTCTCTGGAAGGGGTCACTGTTTTAACTACTGCCATATTATTACATGTCTTTCTACAAGGGGTAGGGCGAGGCCTTGTGCACGGTGCTTTATATGTACTGCATCAGCACTGAAAGCAGGTATTCTTATTGGATGAATTAAGTAAATTCTGAAAGTATAATTAAACAGATCAAAACCAGGGCTTGTTTAATCCCAGGCCCTACTTATTTGGTTGCACTGTTATCTTGCTGAAATGCCTTTTCTCAAGCTGAAAGTCATGATAGTGAGGGAGAGTGTAATATATTGGTGGCTGATTTTTTGTTTTGATTGTCAGGTAGTAGGCAGTATGGATGCTCACCCCAGTCGATACTGTGCTACTGTGCGGGTGCAGCGACCACGACAGGAGATCATTGAGGACTTATCCTACATGGTGCGTGAGCTGCTCATCCAGTTCTACAAGTCCACTCGCTTCAAGCCTACCCGAATCATCTTCTACCGAGATGGGGTCCCTGAAGGCCAGCTTCCCCAGGTAGGGCCCACAGTAGGTAGAGAAAACCTTCATGTTGAGGCTAGAGGGCTAGGTGCTTTCTAAGCTGTTGGCACTGAGAGGTATGCTAGTTCTTTGGGAGCTATATTGAATGGGGTAGAATTGGGGGCAGGGATCACAACTGTGAGGTAGAGTGTCTAAGCATCTATAGACCTTTCTTAAAACAGAAAGCCTTCAGTGCCTGTTTGCTAGTTGGTTCATGTTGGAGACTGCTTTAGACAATGGTTCTTGCTTTTTTTCCCCTCTCTCCTCTAGACCAGTGGTTCTCAAATGTTAGCATATGTCAACATAACCTAGAGGGCCTATTTAAACAGTTTGTGGACTCTACCCTTAGAATTTTTGTTTCAGTGAGTCTAGGTTGCAGCCCTAGAATTTGCAATTCTGACACATTCCTAAGTGATGATGCTGGGCTAGCATCACTTTGAGAACCATGCTGTTGACTTTCCTTCATAATGGTACTCCTATTTATTCTCACTGCCAACTTTTCATATTCTGTTCCTTAGACTGGTATACTGAACTGTTCTCCTTAATTACTTACTGTATGTATATGTGTATGTGTGCATAAACACACTTTTTTTTTTTTTTTTTGAGAGAGGGACAGTGAGAAGGAGAGGGAGGGAAAGAGAGAATCAGTTTTATTTAGTTTTTCATTTGGCTTTTGTTGCTCAGACGCTTCATTGTGTACATTTTGCTGGGGTTTGTGCATCCCTGCTTATGCGAGACAAGATCCGAAACCACTGAGCCACCGCCCCAGCTCCACACGCATTTGTTGAGGATCAAACCTAGGGCCTTGTACATACTATGCAAGTGCTCTACCGCTAAACTACATCCCTGGCCATTAACTACAATTTGATAGTATTATGACTATAGTTTATTGGGCACATCTTATGTGCCATGAACTATGCTAAGTAATTCATGTGTGTTCTATTTAATGCTTACAATTGCCCTATGAAATAATTTCATTATTTCCATTTGACAGATGAGGAAGCTAAGACTTAGAAATATTAAATGATTCTTCTTTGTCACTCAAGTGGTTAAGTGGAACTGGGATTCAGGCACTTTGGTCTTATTCTTCATTATTCTCAGTTTCTCTAAGTCATTCATTATTTCTTAAATACCAGACAAATTTATCATATCACTTCTCTGTTCAGAAATGTCAAGTAGCGGGGTTGGAGAGGTGGCTCAGCAGTTGGAGCACTTGCCTGGCATGTGAGAGGACCTGGATTCAAACCCTAGCACCACATATACAATTAAGTGTCAGAGAAACAAAGATCAGATGAAAAAAATAAATAAAATTAATATGAAATGGATTCTTTTTATGTCACTCTCTCCAAAAAAAAGAAAAAAATAGAAATGTTTAGTAGCTTCACATAGCTGTGGGTTAAAATTCAACTGCTTAGCAAAATTATCAGCAGTTATTAATTCATACTAGATTTTCTATGCTTTTACTTATCTTAGTATTTGTAATAGCTTTTTTTTTTTAAAGAGAGAAAGAGAAAATCAATTTTTTTTATTTTTCCACCTGGCCTTTATTTCTCAGACACTTAGTTGTGTATGTGGTGCTGGGGTTTGAACCCAGGTCCTCACACTTGCCAGGCAAGCGCTCCAACCACTAAGCCACCATTCCAACCTTTCATAATGGCTTTTAGATAATTTTTTTTAATTTTTAATTTTTTAAAATTTGTTTGACATAGTATTACATATTGTTAAATAATTCTTATTAGTAACATTGTTGTAGTAAAAGTGAGATTTAACTTGCTGAAGGTAATACAACTATATGAAGGTTTAAGCCTACACCTAATTGTTTCCAAAGTCTGTCATTTTCTGCTGTACAGTGTGTGTGTGTATGTGTGTATGTGTATGTGTGTGTGTTGCTTTTGGAGATTGGATTGAAGGCCTTGTGTATACTGTTTGGCTCTACCATTGAGTTATACTCCCAACCCTTACTGTATAGTTTTGACTGACAACCATGGCCACAGTCAACTATTGCCTATGATTATTGCTCTGTAGCAAATTTTTAGCTCATTAATTTTCTTATAATCCTACTTTATAGGACTGGACTCATCTACTTCTTCTCCACTCATTCAGGAACTATATGTCTGCTCTTCTCTGGTGGTCCAAACCCTGTCTGCTCTTGGAGCTTTTGGGGGAATTTCCATTATCTTCTTGATCCTGAAATTGACCTAACTTTGGACATTGAGATTTTAGTGATTGCTCTATGAACTTTGATTCTGTGTCATGATGTTAGGTCTCTTTATGCATGGGAACCAGGTGGATGTTCTCTTCACAGCCAAGGTTTTATTGAAACTTATCAGGTGAACTGAGTAGAAGGCTAATTTTGGTAGGAAAAGCCTATCATCTCTTCATTTAGCATCAGTTTATAAAGGGAGGCTGGGACAAAGACCCATATTGCAAGTGACAGTCTTTTAGTTTAGGAAAGTACATGAACTCAAGAGGAGCTTTGTGTCTTTGTTTCCTTCCTCACCCTGTGCCTAGATCCTCCACTATGAGCTACTGGCCATTCGTGATGCCTGCATCAAACTGGAAAAGGACTACCAGCCTGGGATCACTTATATTGTGGTGCAGAAACGCCATCATACCCGCCTTTTTTGTGCTGACAAGAATGAGCGAGTGAGTGAGGGATGAAGGAGGGCACTAATACCCTCATCCTGTCTACCTTGTCTTGATTGGGATAGAAGCCCTTGAGATATAAGTCTGGGATTTTAGTTATTGTGCTGTATATCCTCCCTTGCTCATTCCTTCCCCTTGGCTTTTGTGGTCCATCCTCTATCACCTTCTTCCTTTAGTGTCCCTCTTCTCCCCTCCTTCCCTTATACTTCCTCTCCCTCCTCCTAGCTCCCTGGCCTAGACCCCATATGTAGACCAGCTCCCAGAGAAAGGAAAGGGAACAACCATTTATTGAACTTCTCCTATGTGCCAGATACTGTACAAGGTGTCTTCCTCACAGCAACCCTGTGAGGTAGGTACTGTTACTATCTCCAGTTTAACCTCAGAAAGGTTAAATATTAAAGCTAAGATTACACAGGTAATAAATGGCAAAATTAGAACTTGAACCCAATTCTGTTTGACTTTAGAAACCTATTATTTCAAGACCTAGTACCCTCTGGGAACAGTAATTTCTGACTTGCTCTTGGGATTCTGGTGGAGTCAGAGTAGAATTCAGCCAAAGCCCCAGTTAGGGCCAGGCAGGTCTTGGGATCTTGGTTATGTTTGTCTTTATACAGATTGGGAAGAGTGGTAACATCCCAGCTGGGACCACTGTGGACACCAACATCACCCATCCATTTGAGTTTGACTTCTATCTGTGCAGCCACGCAGGCATCCAGGTAGCTAGACTATGTCCTGGGTTTCCAGTGGGTCAAAGATTACTTGGTGATTCCTTCTGCCTCTAGAATATGTCAGTCATCACTGAGTAGAATTCATATCAGGATTGCTCTCTTTTTTTTTTTTCACATTTATTAGAAGTATATAGTGATACAGGATACAGATGAGGGGGAAACATTGTCAAAACAGTAGCAATCAATGTGTATAAACTTTGTTAACCAGGGGTAATGCTAACGCATAGGTAAGCTACTATGGGTTTCATCTATTGCAGTTTCCCCCAGAAGAACTCATGTGTTAAATGGGTATCTAGTGTAGGAATAACATCGGCTTCTGGGATGGTTCCCCCATATTCCCAATCACCAGACTCCTATGAGTTCTTCATATACCCTCCCCCCTCCCCATCCCCTTCCCTACACCTCCAAGTTACCTAGGGAGCTTTCA